>CABFWB010010174.1:0-10166 GCA_902151455.1 Timema bartmani | reverse complement strand
CTCCGTAATATTTACCAAACAAGCAAGAGACGCCAGCTCCCTATATCCAATAGAAAGCTAGCCTTCAAGACACCTTTCGCAGGGACGCTTTTGATTAGTTGGTTTTGACACTGGTCACGAGAGGTCCAAGGGGCAAGGGGCATGTCATATATAAACTGTGTGTGCGTATGAATATATAGTGTGTGCTGGCGATAAAGAGAGAGAGAGTAGTCACATATACACAGAGAGTGCCGGCGACATAAACTAGAGTACGTGTAATGTCACGACAATACATAATTTGTATTTCAAGTAAAAGTGTATAAGATGATATAATCACTCCAATAAATCGTGTGCAACATTAATAGTTGTATTTATTTAAATAAAACAAACCATAACATAAATAATTGGCGCTCGACCACGGGGTTATAAAAACCAATTATATCAAAACAATCCGTATCACCATAATTGACTCCCAATCGCGGGGCAATTACATAATAATAATTCCGTATCATCATAATTGGCGCTCGATCACGGGGCTATAAATAACAATTATATCTCAAATAAACCGTATCATCATATAATAGGTATGCTTAATACTGCTGTACTCTTCGTAAATAAACTTGCTACTTATAAAAATGACTAAAAGGACACAAATAAAGAAAATATTACCTAAAATCCCAAAATCACAAAAAAATGACCAATACGATTTACATTTCCACAACCAAGAGATCATGAACAAAGTTAATGCACTCATAAGCATTGTATGTGATAAACCAATAGAGAAGGTGGTATTATGGAGCCCCTCCCTTTCAGACTGATAAAAGAGGCGAACTCTGGCGGATTGTCGCTGAACTGCACTAGGCAGCAAGGGAAGGACGCCTCCCACTTCAGTTATGCGGTTGAGCTCAGTGAAACAGGACGTTTGTGTTTTTCGCAATTCCAAACTTTTGAATGGTAAGTGAATTTAATTATTTATAAAATATAANTTTTTCGCAATTCCAAACTTTTGAATGGTAAGTGAATTTAATTATTTATAAAATATAAATCATGTAGTTGTAGGTGCTCTGATGCATGTGTCCCGTTCTAGAGGCCTAGGGGTGCATGCTAATCTGTCTGATGTTCACGTTTTAAAAGTTTGGTGCCGACAGAAATTAAGTTAATCCAAGATGGCGATGCATGAAATACGGACCCCATTGCTGCTTTTAATATGGAACCCGACTCCTCTGGGGTTACGTATTACCCACAAATTCAAACCATGGAATAATTTTTGTTAAAGTATGTGGTAGATGAATGAAAAAATAATAAAAAAAGAAAAAATTAGAAATAAATACCTAGCACTATAGATAAGTAGATCTAGCTAAATTCTGAAGTTATTTTGGTTAAAAAAAACTGCTGTGGAAAGATAAAAGTGTTCTTTCAAAGTGATTTTTTTTTTAATTTTCAGATGCCTAGAGCCCAGCTGAACAAGCCAAATAAAATCCCCAAGAGGCAAACATGGAGCCAGGAAAAAATGGTAGAAGCATTGAATATGGTAAGGGACAAGAAAATGGGGCTGAAGAAAGCTGCAAAATTTTATGAGGTGCCAAAAAATACTTTGCGAACTCTCTTTTTGCAAGCAGACATTCGTCCAGAGCAATTTGTTAAAAAGACACTTTGGTAAGGGACAAGAAAATGGGGCTGAAGAAAGCTGCAAAATTTTATGAGGTGCCAAAAACTACTTTGCGAACTCTCTTTTTGCAAGCAGACATTCGTCCAGAGCAATTTGTTAAAAAGACACTAGGTAGAAAGCCAATTCTTCCTGAGAATATCGAAAAAGAGCTGGTGGAATATATATTGTTGATAGAGGCCATATTTTATGGACTCACAAGACTGGATTTGAGGAGAATGGCGTTCCAGATAGCTGTGCGTGACAAAATTCCAAACCAGTTTAAAGAGGGGGTTGCAGGAAGGTCTTGGCTTGATTATTGTTGAGCCGCCATAAACAACAACTGTCTCTAAGAAGACCCACAGGAACGTCATACGCCCGCGCAGAAGGCTTCACCAAAGAGATGGTTCTGCCAATTTTTGACCTCCTAGAATCAGAGTACGAGAAGCAGAGATACGAGGCTGACAAGATCTGGAATGTTGACGAAACGGGGTTCAATGTCGTTCAGTCCAAAGATCCACAAGTTATTGGGTTGAAAAGGAAGCGACAAATTGGTTCTTTGACTGCGGCAGAACATGGATCACTGGTAACAGTGATTTGTGATATGAGTGCTGGGGGATCTTTCCTGCCTCCAATGATAATTTTTCCTCGGAAAAATATGTCCGACCAATTGATGAGATGTGCTCTACCAGGGGCCATTAGTAGATCCCATCCCTCAGGATGGGTTCAGGCTAATTTGTCCGCACAATGGTGCGAACATTTCCTAGCTAAGACGAAACCTACCGCAGCATCGCCCGTTTTGCTCATTCTAGATGGGCATTATTTCCACACCAGGAATATGGATGTAATTGAATTAGCAAGGAAGAGCCACGTTGCAATAATTTCTTCACCGCCTCACACAACACACAAACTACAACCGCTAGATAAACATTCATAGGACCACTCAAGACGTACTACAGCGAGGCAATACGTCAACACACGATACATGAAGAAAAAGTCTCACGCCTTACGACATCGCAGGACTTTTAGGAACTGCTTATCTACAGTGCACCAATGGTTCATGTGCCGTGAATGTCTTTAGAGCCACTGGCATCTGGCCATTTAACATATACGGTTTTACAGGTGATGATTTCATTGCTGCAGATCATGCTGCTATTGAGAATGTACCAACTGATGTTATGATGCCGCAAACACCAGGGTCATCCTCAATCTTTGTCACCCCACAACGTCAAAGTACTCCAAGCCTTACACCAACCACCAGTTCACGTCCTGGTTCAGGAGGGGCATCATCTGTTTCTCCAAGGGATATTATGTCAATTCCTCAGCCAAAAAATAAAAGATCAAACAGAGGTAGGAAACCGAGCTTTTCTAACTTGATTACAGGCTCTCCCTATAAGACAAATTTGGAGGCGTCTATGGCAAAACCTACATACACAAAACCACCAAACGGGGGGAAAAGTTCGAGTCGTGGCAGGGGACGTGGAAGAGGAGCAACATCGACTTCTGTACAAAAATATCAGCCTTCGACTTCCGGTGTCAAAAGGTCGACAAGAGGCAAAACACCAAAGACAAAGCGACAACGCATCAGCAGCGTTTCAAGGGATGATGACTCGATTGACACCCCCTCGTCTGTTGACTCTCCTTTCGACTTGCCTGACGAGGAGACATCCCCTTCTAAATATGGCACTGCTTGTCTGTTTTGTGATGGGTTGTTTGCAGATGCTTATGGGGAGGTGTGGGTGCAATGCCTAATGTGCGCTATGTGGGCACATAAAGATTGCGCTGATGTTGAAAAGGAGCATTACGTTTGTGATTTTTGTAAATAGTTAGCTTCTTCGTTGTACATTTCTCTCTTTTTAAAATTATTATTAAAGCATTTATTTCGATATAATACACTGGAATAAATGATTTTGTAATTGGTTAACTTTTTTGTACTTTTCTATTTGTTTTTGGATACATTAAAGCATTATTTTGAAAACATACAGTGGGGTTCCACATCACCCGTCTTCCCAAAAACTACTTTTTTACTTTTTTTTACAAAAGCCTTCAAAAACCATACTTATAGTTATGATAGCGAAAAATCCAATAAGGAACATTTAGTTTAATAGTTACCAGTAGCCTACTTTTAGCACAAAAAATGTGGGCGTAGTTGTGATACCTTGTTTACAATTCTCTATAGTGAAAATGAGGTTTCATAATTCCACCTTCTCCTCTAAAAAAAAAGATGACATGTCACCAAAACCTGGTAATTAATAAGGGTGCCACAACACAAATTGTAGTGGCATTTATGTTTTTCTCTTCCCGTGTTCGTTTTTCCTCCTACTTCACTGTCCCTGAAGTTCAGGAATCTCTACTAGACTATTCTGGGGATGTTCAAGTATTTCGTAAGCACATCTTGGGCCATTATGGACCCCCTCCATCCCTTTGTAGGCAAAATTAGGCATCAAAATACTAATATATGATAGTATTCTGGTACGAAATAAAGCCTTACAGATTGGGATTCCTACTAAAATCAGGGTTAAGTAGATACCGTGCTTCCTACAAGTCTATAACCTAAATTATCTTTTGAAAGTAAGACTTCTACACAAACTATATCATTCAAACAAATATAATAAAGTTTTTAGCTAACTTGTTTCATTATAGTTATCGAACTTTCAACATAATATGGTTTCTGAAAGCAATATACAAGATATTATGAGCCAACTTTATTTTTTAAAAAAAAGGTAATATAATACTTTCTACAAGCCTATAATCTAAGTGATCGTTTTAACGTATGGCAACTACACAAAGTTTGTCATTCAAACAAATGTAGTCACGTTTTAAGATACCTTATTCATTATATTTATCGAACTTTCAATATAATATGGTTTCTGAAACCGATATACAGGCTAAAAGCAAACTTTAAATATAAGCGTATTCTTGGCAGACTGTAAACAATATGGATGATAGCTAAATATTTAAATATATTTGGGATTTTATTCGTATTTGTACATTATTACCTGTCAAACAGAATTTATATCCTTTAATACAAATGTTTCTTCAGGTATGAGTGGTATAATATTTTATTATTTTCAAACAAAAACACTTTTATTCATCAGAGACATGTTTTCGCATGAGCATTGAAAGAAACCGTTAAATTTGTCCCCCACAATTAAGCAGACGATAAACTTGAGCGTTACACTTTGTCCCTTGGCAATGCGTATTTTTATTTCCATCCAGTATAATATAGAGATCGTTGGTTTAACTGGATGGACATGTGTGACTAAAATTTTCGAGCTGTCGTCTGCACACCATTGTTTAAGAGAGAGAAAACTTTCGGGAATTTCTTTTTCTCTTACAAACATACATAGCAATGTGGCATCTTGGCATAATTCGCTAATTTGTATGAATATATGAGATATGTCAATGTATGATTAGTTAAATTAAATACATGCGTTAATATAAGGTTTGGAGAGGATAATAAGTTCAACACTTGAGACTTGTTTCTTTAACTAGGTCGATGTAGGCTAATATAGTAATACTTCCTACAAGCCTATAACCTAAATGAGCGTTTGAACCTCTACACAAAACTTGTTATTCAAACACAAGTAATTAAGTGTTAAGATACCTTATTCCATTAAAGTTATCGAATATTAAATATAATATGGCTTCTGAAAGCATATTTTATATGTTTTGTTTCGCGCATGAACTATAAAAATATATAAACGATTCAATGATGTTTAAATATGTTTAGTATGTATTATAAGATATAAAATTATCTTGAAATATGTTTTAAAATAACCATATTAATTATTTAAATATGGGTTTTGGCGTTAATATTTTTCAAATAATGGGTTTTGATATTAATTTTATCAAATAGTAACACAATACAAATACAGTTCAGTTATGTTTCCATACTACCACGTAATTTTGAGGGAATGATATTTCAAAGCAATCTTTTGTGTACTCCATCTATCTTTTCATTCATAGAAATACAGTAAGCTCAATTATATTTCCATGTTGCTACTTAATTTTGAGGGGATATTTCAAAGTAATGTTTTGTGTGTTCCATATACAGTATCTATCTTTCTATATTCTTGCAAATACAATAAGTTCAGTTATGTTTCCATGTTGCTACTAAATTTTGAAGGGGGGATATTTCAAAGTAATGTTTTGTGTACCAGATCTATCTTTTCAATATCTGTCTCTGACACTTTCTCCCTCACACACACTCTCTATCACACATTTCTCATTTTGACTAAGACTTTTTCCCTCTTTCACACACACTTAAATAATCTTTCACACATTATATTTATCACACTCGCTCTTAAACTCTTTAAAATCACTCTCTTTCTCTCAAATTCTTCCTCTTTCTCAAACTTTCTCTCGCCTACTCTCAGATTCTCCCTCTCTCTCACACACCCTTTCTGTCTCAAACACCCTCTTTGTCTAAACACCCTCTTTGTCTTAAACACCCTCTTTGTCTCAAATTCTTTCGCAGACTCTCTCTCTCAAAATCACCCTTTCCCTCAAACACTTTCTCTCTCGAACTTTATCACAATCAAACTATCTCTCTAGTCTCAAACTCTCACTCAATCTCTCTTTCTATTATACTCTTGGTTTCAATCTTTCTCTCTAATCTCTTTCACTCAAACTTCCTCTAACATTTTCTCTTTCTCCAGTTTTTTCTCTCAAAGTCTATCTTACACGCTCTCATATTTTCTCTTTTTTTCACACAATACCCCTCACAGTCTCTTTCCCAAAATTCCACTCACATTCTCACACACTCTCTTTCTTACACACATTCCCTCACACACGTTATCAGGCACTCTCCCTCACATATTCTCACACACATACTCTCTCCCTTTCTGTCTCTCTCTCTACACACACACATACACACTAGCTCATTTCTTTCTTTCATTACTACTACTACTACTACTACTACTACTACTACTACTACTAATAATAATAATAATAATAATGGATCTAGTCAAAACCATCATTTAAGTTTATATATATGGTCATTATAATATTGATGTTCACTGGCAAAATTTATTTCATACGTCGCTATTATAATACAATAGGCCTAGCTAAAAAAAATGTTCATATAGAGTTAACATTGCTCTAGTCCAGTAGCTTTAGGCGAAAATCGAGTGTCACTTCAGATAAATGCCAAATGAGTGAGCTGAATATTGGTTTTCCACTTTGCTTTTCTAAATAAGTTGTCAAAAGTCTCCATCATTCGAGGGTACGTATACAATTTTACCTCGCGTAATCGGTGCTGAAAAAAAAATTATTTTTTTTGTTTTTCACTAACTTTATTACCATGAGATATGCTAACAATGAAATAATATCGGAAATTTGTATACAAAAAAGGTGGTATAGTGAGTGTACTGTGAACTAGTGATCTCTTGTTTTTGTTTGTAGACTTAAGATTATAGGTTTGATGGAGTAAAGCTGTATGTAGGAAATATGTCAATGTTTTTGGAAATATTGTCTATCTTGCATCAGTTGTGCTATCTATATCCATATGAAACAAAATTACTCTTTACTTTCCGAAGATACCCGAAAGTTTTAAATTTACATTTTAGGCCAAATGACTTTAGTGAAATTCATTTTTAAGCCAAATGACTTTAGGCCAACTGCCGCGTTCTCGTTATTGAATGGTGTGTCGACAAAAAATCGTAATATTCAATAAACATGACATTATTATTATTATTATTATTATTATTATTATTATTATTATTATTACCGTGTCTTACTACCCGCTCGGTTTATACGCACTTATGCTAATGTGTAATGGTAGGGTGATTGAGAGATGAAATGGAGGACCTACTGCTTAACGTGGGATCCGAACCACGGTGGAAGTCTGGCATTCCACACATTCACAAGTTGTGTCTTGGCTATTGGCTGAGGTGAAGGAAGGGTTTGGCCAGATAAATCTGTGCCGGGGCCGAGGATTGAACCCCGGACCCGCAGCACAGAAGTCTTAACACCTTACCCCTAGACCACACCAAAAAATTCTCCCCGGCGGGGAATTGAACCCCTGTCTCCCACGTGACAGGCGGGGATACTCACCACTATACTACCGAGGAATCATGACGTGTTAATGAAAATCGATTGAAACAAAAGTCAACGCGTATAAGGCGCTAAAAGTATAATAAAACATGGTCATAACAAGCGGTGATTTGAGAATTCCGAGTAAAATAATAATAATAATAGTAATACTGAACTATTATATTCTTGCTCAATGCTTTGGCTAGTAGCTTATTGGAATCTATACATTATATATCCCCCACATCAAAATAAATGTTAAGAAAATACTTAAAATGGCTTAAAGTATATATATATACTTTAAGCCATTTTAAGTATTTTCTTATAAGTATATATATATATAAGTATATATATATATATTTCACTATTGTTCGGATACCCCTTCGTTCTTTAAATTCCTGAGGTTAACCCCACCGTTGAGTAAATATTTGTAAAATACTAAATTAAAACTTAATATTTCATTTAACTATGGTTAGATTAATTACATTTTGTTAAGTTTAATCTTTATAGAAAAGGACAAATATGATTCATATTTTGTCATCTAAAATTTTCGTTTATTGTGTGTGTGGGTATAATTTTTCTATATGTCAAAATAAATTGAGCTGGTAAATAGTGACCGATAATAAATATATTTAAAGAGTAAAATATTGGTGATAGATGATAGGTATGCTGGGAATAAAATTGTATAGCAAGTGTGATTAAAAAAGTGAAGGTATTATTCATTAGTAGTGACTTTCCAAAACACAAATTAATTAAATTGCAGTCTTCGTAAAGTTTTCGTCTATAGAAAAAAACATATCCAGTAAAACACGAATAACTTACTTGAAAGAATGTTTCTGTTGTCTTATTTTGTTTATTCCGACACTTGCTTTCTTTTAAGCAGTAACTTAACAAACCGAAGTGGTCAAACACAAACTGTTGAATGAGGAGACGCAGGGAATGTGACCCAGTGTTGCCAAGTCTAGTCTCTAGCGACAGTACATGGACCTGAAATGGATTTTATTTTTACCGGTAGGAAACTACTTTCTGACATTATATTGATAAAATAAAAAAATTATAACTAATGTAAAATTTATTACTAGATAGCAGGGCCACAGGATATTACTTTTATAAAATATCCGAAAATTGGATTGTACACGTGGCGAAATTATATCAAAAGTAGTATCCAGATCGTACAGTTGGCAACACTGGAATGTGCTGCCGTTTAAAAATAGAACGACCACCGCAAGCATGTGCGAGTACAAACTTGTCTTGAGGTTGCAGTGTCGCCAGCTAACCAAACTAAAAAATAGCTAAAAAATCAAACCACAACGTTTGATTTTTTTTGAAAATATAAAATGATTTGAAACCTCTCTTCAACTTTAAGAGTACATGTTCTCTTTTGACATACCAAAATTGCGTATTCTTATTTTTCCTTTCAATATAAAAATGTGCTATTTTTTATTTTAAAAATAATGATTGTATGGAAAACAAAACAGAAATTGTTGGCTAACGTCTGGAACAAGGCAAAATATTATTTTGATTAATGTTGCCAAGAATAGTGTTATCGAAAGAAAAACTATTATTAATCTTTATTTAATGTAAAACCTTATTCTGTTAAAGTTACATACTTATTATTTTTATTTATACTCACATTAATGAAAATGCGTTAAATAAAATAATTGTTTGAATGAAAAAAAATCTCCTATCAATCCTTCCTTCCCCACTTCTGCCGCCTTCAGCACCAATCCCACGGTCGTATATTTTAGAATGTACTTTTTTCTAGGATTTGGATATGGTAACCCTAGGATCAGCCAGAGTATTGGGCCCCTTTTACCCATCATTAATTAACTTGATAAATCAAAAACATTAGAATAAGATCATGTCAAGCCCTCAAAAACAAACAATCTTCCTGCTTTTTTTTAGCATCGTGTCTTACTACCCATTCGGGCTATACGCTTGTGTACTAATTACACTAATGTTTTTAGGGATTATGAAAGTTATATTTAGATGATATTTAGCCGCATTTGCGTGGAAGGAGAGTGCTTCCCCCGCCCCCGCCTCTCCCATGCTTATGGCCCTGGTGTTGCATTATGAGGTAGTTTACACATCACCCCACGAGAGCCCCTTTATAGGTTTAGGGGAAAATATCGTATCCCCTGTGAGCAAGCTGTAATTTATTATTTTTAAAAAAACAAGCATTTGTTGAACCACAATATTATGTTTGTTACAAAAATCAAAGATATGAGATAAAAATAATAACCTAATTTTAAGAAAATATTATTTATTGAAAGCACCTCCTAGGCCATAAACAAAAACAAAACTCCAGTTAACCTCGGCCTTCAAAACATCAAGGTCAAAAGGGGAACACCAATTTAACAAATGATAATTTGTACAAGCCATGTCTACAATATAATCCAGTGGCACACTTTGGAGAAGGGGGCGGCGGGGGTGGGAATGGAAGCATGACATTACTCCCCTCCCCTCCTTTCAAGAGCATATTATTTTTTTTTTTACAAAGGATTAAAAC
>CABFWB010010172.1:0-10173 GCA_902151455.1 Timema bartmani | reverse complement strand
TTTCACCCGCCAGGAAGGTCCATCGGTCACTCGTCTCGCTCGTCAACAGGATGCAAGCTATATGAGCTATTTGTTATTCTAAACAGAATGGTAACCCAACACTTTTGACTTCCAAGGTAATGTACAAGTTCAGGTTAACATCCTGCCAGAACAACCTTGAAATAATTATGCTGTTACAATATATTATATATTTTTATAATGTATATTATATATAAATATATATTTATAATATATGTTATATATATTTATAATATATATTATATATATTTATATATATTATAATAATATAGAGGTAATAATAATAATAAATAATAATATATATTATATATATTATTATTATATATATTATAAATATATATAATATATATATTTTATATATATTATAAATATATATAATATATATATTATATATATATTATAAATATATATAATATATATATAATATATATTATAAATATATTATATTATATATAATATATTTATGTATTATATATTATATATAATATATTTATGTATTATATATTATATAATATATTTATGTATTATATATTATATAATATATTTATGCATTATATATTATATAATATATTATATTTAATATATTTATGTATTATATATTATATATTAAATTATATATAATACATTTATATATTATATATTATATAATAAATTATATATAATACATTTATATATTATATATTATATAAAAACTGAGTCCATTATTTATCGAGTGCTTGATAAGGCAACAGCCCTTCTTCTTAAACACTGCTTGCTCTACAAGGATAGACATAAGCACAGAGGCTTACGATAGAAAACTTTTAGAGAAAGCTGTTATAGACTGACAAATTTTTTTTAACACCCTGTTTTAGTAACCGTTTTGGTTAGACGCCTATTTAATAATTGCTATAATTTATTAGAGATGACGAAAGTTGAATCTTAGAGGAAGTGCATTCGCATTCAAATGGAGTGAGAATAGAAAAACATTTAGGGTAAAGCACCTACAGTGCACCAAACTGGGATTGAACCCTGAACATCCCATCATCGGCATTCTGGTATTTTGTGAGAGTAGCACCTAAGACCTCATGGCCACCAAAAAGAGTCTTACACAAGTCAACTTCAAAATAAGTCATAGTTCTTTTTTAATTCATCTTGCTACTCGTTCGGACAATACAAATACCTTAATTATGCTAACGGAATGAATATGAGAGAGAGGTAAGATTTAAGAGTAAATTAACCCACATTTTTGTGGAAGGAGAAGGGGAACGATTTACTAAAATTAAATCCTACTGCGAATAGAACCCAAACCTCTTTATCACCGACCATTTAGACTAACACTTGAGGGACGCGTCAGACCACGTGAAAGCCGATGTGGGTTCCAAAAATTTGATTTCATTGAAATTGTTCGGAAATTTCCATACTTGGACTGCTCAAACAATTATTTGTATTGTCTTTATTGCGTTTCAGCTCGCCTGAAAATTTGAAAGTCACAAATAATCTGTGATTTAAACTTTTAGATAATATTTACTTACTAAGTTATTAGAGTTTAAAGCTAATATTCCACTCTTTATTGACAAAATGGTATATTTGGAAAGTGCCCACTAAACACAAAAGTAATCTTTTGAACTCAAGTTACCAAGGATAAAGCTTTAAAACTTATACTTTTATTATCTACTAGAATTTCACCACGGCTTCGATCGAAATAAATTGTACATAAACACACTAGACAACTTCAAACTAGATAAGAATGAGACCTATTCAAGATCACTGCGTTGTACAAAAATTCATGAAGAACCACGATTTCGCCCCTCTACCCTATAGCTGCTGCTCATATCATGTGCTTCCTTATACACCCGCAAAAACAGCCGCGATGTAAGTTAACTGCTTACACTTGGGTTTTTCGACACTTCTTTGCTTGCTGATGAGATAGCATAGTGGTATATTGATTACCATGTTCCTTGAAAAATTCGGAGTACAAAATATGTAGTCCCGTATTGATACGATTAATACTTTTTGAGTTTAATGGCAACAAAAAAATAGATAGACAAACATTATAAAAATGGTTTATTTGATATTCATATAACTTAAATTACCCATAAAAAAGTAAAACTCTACAAAAAAATACAAATGCACAAACGTACTTTAAAGTTTTATTATAATATATAGATTAACTATCAAAGAAACAAAAATAAAGTAATTTAAAAGAAACATTCTATATGATAGTAAAAGCCTTATCACAACAAATAAAATGGTATTGTAGATTTTAGTACTAAGCTACAAAACTAAATAAACCTGATTCACAAGCAACAGGATAAAATAATATCCAGGCATACCCAAATGTAAGACACAAATGCTAGATTTCTAAAAGGGGCTTTCCTAAGGAGTGGCATTGTAACAATGATCAAAATATATGGTTTAGATATACTAGCAAATAAACAAAACTAAATAAACAAAACTAAATAAACATAATTCACATACGTTTGATACCAGCTACTCCTCATAAGTAAACTTACGCTACCCCCTCCACACATTACCTCCTCCTTCTCAAGTCTTCAATACACCAAATCCTCATCCCCCCTCTCCAGACACCTTTCTGACCACCAGACACTCTTCTCCACCCTGATTCCCTGAGACCATCTGACTTGGGATCTCGCAGACATGCTCAGACAAGACTCCTTGTCCTCGGACGATGACAGAAATACTCCACACATTCACCCCAGCACCCAGTAAACCTCATCTCACCCCCTCCATCATTCCTCCCATCCCATAATTAGACATGCAAGAACGTCACGACATAACAAGTGGGTAGAGAACCAAGACAAAGATCACTAAGAAAGAATCAAAACACACTCAACCACAAGAGAACTCAACCCTTAACAATATTTTATTAGTTATACATTGAATTAATACTATAAATATATTCTATAAGATAATTTTTTGTGTTATTTTATGTTTTACACGGGTCTAATAGCGTTAGGGTTAGTTATTTGTTTTTTAAAAGGTCTCTACTCATAAAAATTTAATTCATTGTGGCCATCTGCTTCTATGAGAATGGAGGAATGAGGATGGCAAACATTTAATTCATTCGAGCGGGAAAATTTGAAATACTCTTTAATACTACCAAGTACAAGAGTTAGTCATAAGTCAGGCTTAATGTGTATTTTTTCGTAATCAATGCTCTTTTTTACCAAAGTGAGCTCTTGGATAACTAAAGATATGACCAAATTAATATAATTGTTTATAAGATTTTTAGCTTCCACACAAACTAGCACGTGCAGTTTTTATTAAATTACTATGGTATAAAAGTGAATTAATTGACGAAATTATTGTATTTATATTTATCTAGGTGCAGTTATTATATAATTTTTAATTGCTATGAATATTAATTATTTTTTATTATTAATAGTTATTAGTTATTAATACAACACTGTTTTGGTAACTATAAATAAACTACTTGTTGATATCAGTTTATCATTTAATATTAAATATTGCGACTACTATTTTTTTAAATATTTAATCACACTATTTTTAAAATACTATGCTTATAATTTTCATTTGTGATATTTTGTAGGATAGTGTTAATAAACTCTTCAATTGTCCAGAAATGTAGCAAACCAACCTTGCATTACTCAACTATGACCCAGCTAATAAAGTAATATGTAAATAGTTCAATACGTCATATTTTAAGCTTGAACGGAGTGTACCTAATACATTTTAAATTCAAAACTTTTTTAGTTCTAGTACTAATACAACTAGTTATCTTCCTTCTTCTAAAAATCAAGACGGTAGGATATTTTAAACTAGCTCTTAATTTTCTTTATAAATTTACGGATGATCTCATCTTAAATATATTGATTGATTTTACTAAATTTCCCCAATCTTAGAAACCAGGAGTGACTCGTGATTTGTTGCTGAGGACAGTTCTCCTTGAAGTTACTGCTATAAAAAAAATATTTCTATCCCATTACTAATCATTTTATTAACCGCAAACACAATAAGGTTGTGAAATAATTATCTATCATAGGTTTTAAAGCTAAACTTTGATAATAAATGGAAGGTAGTAATTTATATAGTACGGTCTCTTCAAGTGAATTTGGCTAAGGTTCCACACCTTATATCCGATAGTGGTTCATATGTGTACTGAAATAATTGCCCTGGGTTCAATTCCCGGCATGGTGGAAAGATATCTAATCGGTAAAATTGAGGCTTCCTCTTTAATAGAAATGAATTAATGATTTGTAGCCTGGGTGTGATGTCAGTTTTAGAAAAGTAATAATCTGTAATATGCTTGATGATATAATCAAATTGTTCATAAAGTACAATTAAAAACCCCCAAATTAAATAAAATAAATAAATTCACGGTAAAAAATTGTTCCTAGAAAAAGCTAACCGGTCATCATTGAGTAAGAGTTAATTTATTTGATCTCTTAAATATTTTTACAATTTTCTATATGCCCAAAACTAGAGAAAGTGAAGACTTTTTTTTTATGTATGTCCATCCCCCTCACCTTTATCGTAAACGGCGACCTGTTAGCTAGAAATTCGACCCCGAGCCTGTGCACAGGAGGCCAGGTTAATTTTGGGACGGTGATCCTCATTAAGCTGTGTGACGTGTGTTGGGTGGTGAAGTAGACTAATTAATATCTACTCGTTATCCAGCTTCCCTGCTCTGATTGGTCGGGTTGGGGCCTCAATCTACTTCCAGCTACTAACCTCGGGACGAGCACTATCGTATCATCATTAAACATGACCCACACCAGTGATTTCATCGACCTCATAATACATTCTAAACACGTTAAGAGAAAGGCAATTTGGCCAACGCGTTTTTATTTGAACTTAGTGTTACTAAACTTGATTGACAAACTAGTAAACAACATTAGATCTAAATAGTTCATATGCAGGGCTATAATAACATAATTTATTTAAATCCTGCTTCAATGGTTGAATGGTGTAAGGCATCACACTTGTAATAAACTGCACTGCCGATGATGGAGGATTTTTGTTTGAACCCCATTTGGATGTACTTAGTTGTTGTTTTTTCAAAATGTATTCTCATCTTTCCTCCACGCAAACGCAGGTTTAATATTTTAAGGTTTTCTGTCTCACGACAAATTGATTCCTTTGGTCAGAGAAATTAGACCTCAGATCCGCCCTGTCCTCTGCCTCCTTCAGCTCCCAGAATTTTTTTATTTCCTTCAAGTCATACGATATTTGAATCCTCCTTCTTCCTAAGCTTCTCTTTACTTCAACCTTTACTTCCATTACATCTGCAAAAGACAGTTACTATATAGTACTGGTACACTTCTACTAAATTCAACCTTCCACATCAGTAAGAATATAAACATATATAGTGCGTTTAGGTAGCAAGACGTGCTGCTTAAAAATACCAAAAATGCTTTTAAAGTTACAATTTTCTAGTACAACACATCTTAAAATCAGTTTGGGCTATCCAAGTATTTAATTCCAATTGCTTAAGTGAAGAATAAGGTTTATTTGATAGATAATGTACTTAATTTTATGTTGAAGTAGGGTGGGAAACATTTAAGAAATTCTTATAAAAAAAATCCCTCATTTCACTCGACCATAGTTCTAACCCCAATCTCCCAGCATCGACAATCGCAATCTATTAAATTGTGAGAGTGATGCCTCAAACAATGAGACCACCAAAGCTAGTTGAAAACAAAATTAAGAAGGTTCAGAATAATATCTGTGTTTGAATACTAATCATTTCTGACTGTTTTATTTAATGACTAACTTTACTCAAATTTCTAATTTCTTAGATTTGCAAAATATTCAATTTTTTTATGTCGAGACATTACAATCTTTTAATAAACAAAATAATAACGTTTCCTATTTTAAATTATATTCAAACTTGAGGCACACTTCTAATTTTTTTTAAATACATGCAATGCAAATAAACTAGTTTACTTAAAACATAGGGAGAAAATAGGTTTTTCTTAAAATACCACATTTTTAAGATATTAAAAAAACTTTGTAAGGATTCGTTTGGAAATGAATGCAATAAGTATATGAGATCTTTTAAAAAATGGTCCATTTTACAATTAATTCAATAAATCTTTTGGTTATTTTAGTACACAATAAATTTATTAAATTCATATCGCAGTATTAAATTCATCAATTACTAAAAAACGTTTAAGTTTCTGAAACATTAATTTACAAACCATTTAATATTCATGATTTAATTTTGTAAAGTTTTGTAATGTTTTTACTTTCAATATTTTTTTATTTTTATTTAAATTGGTTAATCATCTTTCATAAATATCACCTTAAATTAATTCATCAAATAAGTATGTGATATATTTAATAAAAAAATTGCACCACGTTTTACTACTTGTCCGTGTTATACGTCTATTTACTAAGTAAACTAATGTGATGTAGATTAGGAAGGTTAAAATTGAGAATGTGCGCTGGAATTTGCGTGGAGGGCGATTAAAAATTTAGGAAAATCACTTTAGGGGCATCTGACTAGGATCGAACCCCACTCTCCCCATCATCAGCAGTCTATTCTATTGAGAGAGTCACGCTTTAAGCCATTCATTGCAATATACTTTAAAATAGGTGTGTAGGATTTTCACTTTTTCAATTCGAAGCGAGCTCGAATCAAATATATGAAATATTCTTGAAGTTGAATCAAATTGAGACTTTTTTTCTTGTACATGAAAAAATACAGAGTGATTATATATTTATATATATATATATATATATATATGTATATATATAAATTTATGCACTAAAATTAGTAGTCAAATGTTTTATTTCACTGTTTGTTATAATTTGTTTTATTCTGATATATCAAGCAAGGATCACAACTTACAAATCAATTACTTATGATTTGTTCCAGATAAATATTGATCTGTAATATAGTCAACAGCTCAAGAATGGCAACATTTTACAATAAATTGATTATTAATTTTAACTGTCAATATTTCTATTGGTAAAGCTTCGTAATTGTCGTGGCCGGAATTATTTTTGAAACGGATTTTTTTTTAATCCAAATAAAAGTTCAGAAGCTTTGTACACTCCTATTTTACAATTATAACTAAATATTAGAGGCTGGTTTGTGTCCATGTTGTAAAATTATATTCAAATTTTAAATAATTATTCATTCATTTCAAACGATTTTTCTTATTGATATAGTACATACATAATCTACATTATTTACTCTCATATTTCATTGCATTTTTTTTTTCCGATATTTTATTATGTTTTCATAGTTTGTGTTTCTTTCGCTTTACTCTTTAAATTCGATAAAATCGTAATTACTTGTCTATAATATATGTTCTTTAAATTAAATATTGTTTGTTAGTATTATACATTTTCTTGGCTACAAAAATTCTATAAATGTTGTGTTGAAAAATCGAGTTTTATTAAGAATTAAATACTACTTAATCTACTAAATTTTACAACCAATCATCAATAGAAATATATATTTATTTTAATGTAGTATATAATTATTATAATAAAGTATAGATTATACTTTTTGATTACTTCTTGAAAATAACTATTTTTATTTTAATAAAGCTGCAAGATTAATTTTTATTAATTTCAAATTGCTGTCAAACATTTTCACAAATCAAAATTATTCTTAATAAATGTTATTATTTTACAAGTATACGGCTTTTTTAAAAGTTTAATGTTAGCTTATATGAATTATATTTAACAATGTACGTAAAAAAGGTTGGGAAGTTTATAAACTTCAACTCTTAATCTCTACAAAAACCAACACTTCAAAAAATCATCAACTAAAGAATACTGATTAATTTAAATGTAGCTATTCTTATATAATTAAATCATATTTATTAACACAGTAAAACTCAGATTTTAATTTCATTTGTGCATACAAACGTCGTGCTAAAGTACGTATTTAAATAATTAAAGTAAAAATTTTCTGTCATTTTTTGTGTATTCCTTCTTTCTCTTTTCTTTTGCATGCAACACATACTACTACTAAAATATAGATGTGCTCTTAATCTTATGGAAGGTAGCCGTACTGACATTTAAATGCAGTAATTATCAAAATAAATCGCACTATGAATAACCATCCAAGTATAAACGAAGCAATAAAACTCATTTTTTTAAACCCCGTGACTTGATCGGTTCTTTTCTTGCAATCTTCGTGTTTGAACAGGGTGTTAAAAACTAGTTGTGAAATGAGCCTCAAAGGTGATCCCTTTGCTCTTAAAGTCTTAATAAACAGTTAATGCCCTACTTCATCTAAAATACTGTGAATAAATTGTCGTCACGAGTGGTTTGTTATGGCACTGTATATCTCGGATGTGACAGCTAAAGTGATTTCACATCCCTCAGGCTGAATATCAAGCTTCTTGATGGACTGTGTGGTACTTTAAATGTCAGGTCGTCTATAAAATAACAAAAAAGGCCTTACCCTTGGCTGAGTCTGTCGAGACATTGAGTACTAGGCATTTACAACTATTAAAATAATCCGACTTGAATCACGATCGATATGAATACCTGCAATGTAGATTGATTTTCTTAACCTCTTGAATAAGGGCTAAAGATGAAATTATTAATATTTTGTAGAAAAAATATTATTTATTGTCTATCACTTTCTTCGTTATATAATACTGTTCTATTTGACACTATTTATAACAGGCTATTATCCATACCAGGGACATATGATCTGAGGCTTTGTTCTCACATAGCACTTACTCTAATTATTAATCATATCAGTGTTTGATTTCTGACTGAGTGCAATCGGAGGGTTTTACCCTTGTTATCATCACATTTTTATATGTAACATTAAAGTGTATTCGTCTGAAATGAAGATCACACAGTTTTCATACAAAATCTTCCTTTTTAAATTTAAAGAAAAATTATTTATTGTACAATAATAGTCAGTGAAGACATAATTGAATTGTAATATGGGATACAACTAAATGTTTGTGATGTGTTATTATTTTGTTATATCATCATCACCATCAACAACAACTGCTTTCAACCTGTGGCCGGCTAAGTTCAGTGAAATGCCTTCATCTTCCTCTATTTTTCCACCATTCTTACTCCTTCAATTCCTCCCATTCTTCTAATCTCACTGTTACACTTTATGTTATCTGCTCCTCCCATCACTTTCTTGGCTTCCGTTGTGGTCTTTTCTCTACACATTTTATTTCTATAATATTCTTTGGCATCCTCTTACTCTCCAACCTCATTAAATACCCCTATCATCTCAGTTTTTCTTCTTCTACTATCTCATTTACTCCTTGTAAGCCAATTCTTTCCCAGATAACTTCATTCCTAATCCTGTTTCTCCTCATGACAGCTAACATGCTCCTCACAAACTTCATTCCCATGGTCTCCACTTTTCTAGCCTCGCCTACATTCACTGTCCATGTTTCCGATGAAAATTATGTGACAATGGGTACAAAGTACGCCCTGTACTATAATTCCTTAAACCTCATGGCAACTTCTCTTCTCCACAGCAGGTCTCTTACACACCTAACGAATAACTCACCCTGCTGTCCTATTTTCCAAAGATCCTCTCTACTTCCTTATTTCGCCTCAGTCACGCTTCCAAAATATTCTTTGCTCTGTTCTTTTTTCAGCCCTACTCCATCCAACTTTATAATTTTACTAGGAATTATCCTCTTCCTTTTCAAAACCATCACTTCACACTTTGCCATTATAGATTTCACTCCACACTATTTCACCTCCTCATTTCATTCCTGTACGTAATCATTTTCCCCCCATACCACCAAGTCTTCAGTAAACATCACGGCTCCATTATTTACTTCCCGAGATTTCCTGTCATTTACCATTTCTATTATAAGTACAAATAGTAATGATGAGAAGGCACTCACATACTTGATTTTTTTTTCAACCACTCTATCCTACCATTCTCCATATTAAAACAGCTCATGTTATCCTTATACATGATATTAACTCACATTACAACTCCTATTTCTATTTCACTCTTCCTCATCGCTTTCCAAACTTTATTTCTATTCACGCTATCAGATTTCTCAAATTCATACTTTATTTTAAATCAGTTATCGTTTCGCAAGGATTGTGCTGTTCTTCACTCCACCTTATTTCATTTTATTTCTTATTCTATTTTACAATGTACCCTCCGTCGAGATTGAAAGGTAGCAACTTGTTAGCTAAACGCCCGCGCGGTATGCTATACCTCCACACATG
>CABFWB010010170.1:0-10177 GCA_902151455.1 Timema bartmani | reverse complement strand
ACATAAAAATAAACTAATCGAATAGTTCCGAAATAAACCACTCTCTGGAGCAGATAGCGTTAAAATTACCTACCAACAAAATTAATAAACAAAGCGGGTTGGCAGTTTATGAATCAAAATAAAGAAAGATGATTTAATGTAGTGAAATAAAGGTAAGTAGACTATATGTATAACATATATTTTAATTGTACATGAATAAATAATGAATATTCAAAACTTTAGGAGTTTTGAATGAAATTCTAAGCAAATAAACAGTAAAATTGACAATGTTATTATATATTTGAAGAATTTAGTCAACTGATTATTAGATTTCTATTATAAGTAACTCTTTAAACCAAAAATAACATCACAATACTCAATTATCTTGATTCATTTCTAAACTTTTTAAATGCAGTCTTATTTTACTTTTCATAAGCTTGTTTTAAAGTAGCCTGCTTTGAATACTCTCCAAATTTAATGTTTTATCCCCTCCTATGATTTGTCGATGTCCGTATAAAACCTGAATTTATTATCAATTGTTAGATACATTTCAAAAGTACTGTCTCATCCCTACACTTTAAGGCACTTCTTGTCAGAATGGATGCAAAGGGGAGAGTTTAAGAAGTTATAAAATAATAGACTTGAAACCAGTGGATGATTAGTTTTTGTTATAAAAATAACTTAAAAAGAGACTCGGCTCAGTGGCCTGCTCAAGATGGTGAGTTAAAGTTCGAATTCCGGTCAGTTCTACTGAGTTCTTTTTTCCTAAATAGTTTCCCACTTTCCTCACAATCAAATGCAGGTGTATTACCTATAAAACGCTTCCTTCCTTATCCTTACCATATTGGAGTATTATATATGTGTCCAGTAGTGAGACATAGTGATAGAAAATTAACAAAAGTATTTGACATTTTGAAGTGATGTGATGGTAGTCATGTCTATAACCAAGATAGGAGTGTAAGGTAAGATAATCATGTCAGAAACCTGCGCTAGTCCTTACATGACCTCAGTCGATTCCTGTGACGTCCACCTATACCTATAGCCATCAATCACGCCTCTGCATGATGTTTCCTTTACTAGGTTTCTAAGTATGTCTGTAGACAACACACTGGTCTAAATCAACTAATTTAATTCATTATACCTGGCTTCAGCCGCTCAAGTTCTAAAGTGAAACAATGAACTTCAACTAACGAATCCCTAAAGAGGAGTCCTTCTAGGTAAGTCAAACTCGTCTCGATTACATTCGGTAGGCGCCATAGATAGGTCACTCGAATTAATCATAGAACTTCTTTATTTAATCCACAGTAGGTGACCTATTACCCCTCCACGGTCTAGGGTCCAACCAATCAACATAATTTATTATGGTATAACACTAAATGGTGACCTGGTGGTCTAGGAGTAAGGTGTCAGACCTCGGTGCTGAGGGTCCGGGGCTCAATCCTCGGTATCGGCAGAGATTTATCTGTTTGACAAACCCTTCCTTCACCTCTGACAAGATGTGTATTAATCACAGCTTGTGAATGTGAGGAATTCCAGGCCTCCACCGTGGTTCGGATTCCACGTTAAACTGTAGGTCCTCCATTTCATCTCACAATCACCCTACCATTTCACATTAGCGTAAGTGCGTATAATCCGAACGGGTAGTAAGACGTGGTGATAATAATAATAATAATAATAATAATAATAATAATAATAATAATAATAATAATAATAATAATAATAATAATAATAATAATATAACACTAATGTTTAAATTCATGCCACAAACAGGCTATCTTGGCATTGAGTAATAAGCATACTGGGTAGATTGTGAGAAATTATTGTTATTGTTTGGCACTAATTTATTGTATTGCTGATGGTCTACTTTGATCTTATTTACATTACATTATGAGTTTAGGATTTTAGTCTTCAGAAAACATTCCTGGGACGCTTACAGTATATTCACTATTGATGTTTGATTGGCTTAGTTTCTTGTGTCCTTAGCTTAATATAAAATAGAGCAGTAGGACATTAAAAACCACAAAACAATTTTTTACTTTTAGGAAATATACTCATAGAGTCCTGACTAGCATAATAAAAATTATAAAAGACAAGACATTGAACATTCAAAAATTTCCAATGGTAGAACCTTGAATCAAGTCCCTCAAAATGATTTATCATCTTAATAAATATATGCCCTTCCCCGGATCAAAGTGGGTTTCCACTGCCATGACAGTGGCTATAGTAGTGTGTCCCGTAATACCAAAGATAATTAAAACTATCACAAACGTCAACTTAAGATTGATACGTTGTAAATTAAGTGTGTGTCATAACGAACTAAGTAAATAAACAAAATATAGTTGTGTGACATAGTATTCACATGTATTAAATATGTATTTTTTGGTTTGAGGAATTTGTTGTAGAAATAATGAGATCCGTAATGAATAAAGCTACGGATATCGTGGTAGAAAAAAGATCGTAGAGTTAGAAGAATGACTTCCAATATATTATACCACTAATTCACGATTGAGCAGAGTTTTCTGAATGTAAATAGTAAACACTAATATTTGAGGGGTAAATAATAAATAATATATAATGTTTGTTGAGAAAAAAATAATTAAATATTTTAAAATAATATACATTTAATTCCAATGTATGTTGTAACGTTTAAAAAAGATAGTGTGATATATTAATGTCTATTCGCCAGCATTAGGGTGACATTTGTTATAATGATTAGATTGTGTCCAAGTTTGTTATACTGTATTGATAATAGTTAAAAAGGGATGATTTCTTATTTTAGAAATTTAAAGTCCTGGTATCTTATAGTTTTTATTATAAGTAGATAAACAGTTTTTGTTCGATATTTCACACGTTATTGACTTTAATTTAAATGCCCGACTATTCTGTCATATACACAATTCCCGACATGCGAGATTTAGATTCCGGTAAAAACACGGCTCTTTGTCAGGGAGGACGTGAGTAGATGCGCACCCTGAAGGGGTTATATCAAGCGACATTTCCTTCTCGAAGCTTCATAGAAAAAAGAAGTGTGGTCATCCAAGTGCGTCTCTGTTGAGCAAACTGCGTTGTATTTTTAAACAGAGACGTAGAAAGATGTCGCCATACCTTGCAACTTAACAACATAAAACAAATTAATCTTACTACCCACTCTCATTTATAATGTCATAATTTTGAATATAAATGTTAATAATAAATTATTGGGGTGTATAATTCCATATAATTACAATGTTAATATAATTATAAAATGTATTATAAAACTTTGGCATATCTACAATGTTAACCACTTACATTGCAAATTAAGCCAATCATTTTCTATTATTATTATTATTATTATTATTATTATTATTATTATTATTATTAATTTAGCACCGCGTCTTACTACCTGTTCGGGTTACACGCTAATTATTTTCTAAATTATATATTGTGTAAATGACATTAGTCGTAGGCTTCAAATTACGGGTTTAAGGGCAGCAGATGGCCTATGGGCCGTTCTTTGTAAAAGTTTGAACTATAGTTATTTGTAATGTTAGTAAACTAAATAAATGAATAAAATACATACCAATTTAAATTCAGTCTCCTTACATTGTTTTAACTAAACAATGTTTGACGCCAAATTGTAAAGAAAATTAGGGAAATACATAGAAAACGCTTACAAACACTATAACATAAGTGTTTGGGTACTTCTATGCAACGATACTTTAATATTATACTTAGCATGCTACACTTATATTTTAACAGTGAATAAACTATATATTGCATTTATTTAAAAATACCATTTTATTTTTATTTTTTTCCTTTCAAAAATAAGTCTCTTGGGTGACAATAAATACCTCACTACCACAAAAAATTCTTCTCATACCCGTCTTTGAGTCAAAACGTCTTTCATGTTCCTCTTACCGTCTCTTTGTCTGAAACCAGAGTTGTAATTAGTTTTTAGAAGAAGAGAAATAACTAAAATAAATTAAATTAATTTTATACAAAGAAAACAAAGGAGGCAAAGAAAATGAAAAGAAGTGATCTCGATCTTATGAGATAAAAACTGTTCAGAAAATAAGTTTTTGTACACATGCTAGTAAAGAATAATGGAGCAAATTAATAGTTTTAAACTGGAAATTGGAACTAAGGCTTAATTTTAAAATATCAATAGTCTAACTTATATTGTTTGAATTGAATGTATAATTTTGACTGCAGTACATAGAGTATATTGTATAAAATGGTAGCATGGATTCCAGTTTCAAGAACTTGTTTTTATATATATATATANTATATATATATAATGTACATATTATATATATATATAATGTACATATTATATATATATATATAATGTACATATTATATATATATATATAATGTACATATTACGTGGGTGAAGACTAATAATTATAAATATATATATTTATTTAAACAATCGTTTCTTAGTTTTAAATACTAAATCAACTCAACAACGGTTTTTTGTTAAATTTAATCAGTCTTACGGAATTTAACTGCGAATTTTTCAACAAACAATTTCATATAAGAGCATATTTTATTAATTTATTTAAAGATATTTTTGAAAATAAAGAGGGATACTACATAGGTATTACCTTCTATTTATAACTCCAATGAAATATTTAAAAAATATCAAAAATAGTGTAACGAAATGTAATTAAATATAATTTGTTTCATATAGTAAACTAAAACTCACAAATAAGACTTTGGTATTTCATTTGAATAAATATCCCGTATCCCAGTGATTAGGGCAGCCAAGTAAGAGTTCCATTGAGGGCACTTAGTATTGTCTAAAATCAGAAGCCTTATCTATATATACTTTGAACAGGCTTTTGGAATGGAAAATAAAATTATACTTGTAACTAGCTACAAGCACCCAATATTTTCCAGGTAAAGTTAGTGGTTGCGAGAGATTACGTTGGTTCTAAAGTTGAAACTTTTTTTGTTGATAAATTTTTAAATATATATATATACATACAATTCGCTACAGTATTAAACAACATATAGTGATTGTGAACAATAATTGGATGTATTATACATACGTACATATATACCTAATCACGCCATTCCCTTCAACGGGGTAGGCAAGAAACTGGGAATATAACTAAAAAACAACTCCGTACTTAAACCATCCTCACTCATTTTCTCCATACTTCCCTATACTTTTATACTTCCTTCGCTTCAATAACATCTATACACCGAGTCATCCATTCTCTTTTATTCTTAAATCTCTTAATGTTTCTCTTTTTCACACATTCATCTACAACATTTAGCCACTACTTAAATGGCCTAACCTTCCTTTTGATCTGTACACTTTACCATCATTTATTTGTTTTGTCACTGGATCCATACTCATCCCTTCAACATTTCTAAACCACCGTAAGACATTTCTTTCATATTGATCTATTGGTTTTCCTTTCAAACCTCACTCCTTCAGAGCCCATTCATTATTGACTCTATACATTACTAGTACACAATTCATTATTAGCATCATAAACGGGTGTCCATGCGATTTAAGTAATCAGGTCCGTAATAAATATAAAATTTAAGATAACCTTCAGGGATTGGCATTAAAAAAAACATGTTGTTTGCATTTTTGTGACATCCTATAGCCCAAGTGCTATGAATAGTAATCAAAAACACATGCTTTAATACATAATATTACTATTGAAGCAATCATTATTAAATAAATATTTTAATTATATTTTATTTTTGTATATGGTTTAAAAAAAGGAAAATTACAATTAAGTTAAACACTTGCAAAAACATAACTTATTATTTGAAAAAAAGACTAGTACATATAATTAATAAATACAAAACTACATTTGCAAAAATGTTTTAATCTAAGCTACAAAATACCTAACAATCACAAAATATAAGTTTTAACAGAAAAAAAATATAAACAAAATTTTTTCAATAAGTTACTTAAATTTAGAAAAAAAAAAATCTTTTCTTCCCTGAGTTCCTTCTTTCAATTCGTATTTTATATCTAATAGCGACCTAAAGTGAATAAAAACTACATCAAACTAAATAAACGTGATAGAGCTTTCGGACACGTGATAGAATTTGCAATGTAAAGATACGGTGGCAATGAGCCAGACGTATGACATCACGACTAGCGCCGTTGCGTATTCCCCACATTCCTGCATGGTGCCAGATAAAACCCCCATATCTAAAAAAATAAACATATATTTGAATATTTGATGACATCATACTAATCATCAGGAACTAATTTAGGAATACTTTGAGGAGATTCGACCTAATTACCCCTAGTTTTCAAAATATTACAGCTTTTGCGAAACTACAGCAGCAGCAGTGCCCAACGGTTAAGCATCTGACTGGAAATATATGTGAGAGTTTTAAAAAAATGTACGTTCAAGGTTAACACTTTGAGGTTTCTCTAGCTAAAAATGCAAAGTTACAACTTTTTGGTTTTATTATTTTAGAACTTCCGTATAGCACCCGTAATATGTAAGCAGACACACATTTTATTTATATTACTAAATATATTATCTTAAATGACCATAACATATAATGTTACAGTTATTTAACTTCCATTTAGTTATTAACTTAATACCCACATCTTTGGACACGTGGGCTGAGTCAAAATCATTTGGTCTGGTCTTCCGGTGAAGGGATGTCAGTAATAAAATTTTGACCAGGTGTGCTGGGGGTGATTTCCCTACAGGTTTTTCCACATTTCCTCAGCTTTATTGAGGGTATATTTCCTCTATAAATCTTACGTTTATCATGGTCACCTAATTATTGCAAACAAGCTTATAGTCTGAAAGTTAGCTAAGATACGGAGCGTAAGAAAGTCAGTAATTGTTTCTGTGAAAATAGTGTTAAGTATAAAACCAATTTTTGAAAACTCTTTCAAAATACTTTCTAAAATTGAAAGTAAAGAGTTGTTAAGTTACTCATCTCCCCTCTCTTCACCCCGATCGACCTACTTACAAAGTAAATACATGGAACTGGGTGAAACATGAGGCTTTCAATACTTCTTCCCTATGTAGTTTCTTTATTTGCCCATATTCTCCGGCTGAATTTATTGATGCAGGAAAACTGCCATGGAAATCGTAAACCATGACTGTAGGTCGTTTTTCATGTTCCGATCGTTTGACAACCGTTATTGCCTCCCTCGTGACCTCTTTATTTTCCTTTTACATCGAGTTTTCCTTGTCAACAACAGCTCCGTGACCTCATGAGGAGTGTCGAACTAAGGGCACAGCCAGAGCTATGCAGTCAAGGAGCGAAAAGTAGAAACAAAATTCTTACTGTAGGTTTTAGTGACAGTCAATATAATAAAGGCCCATATATGCAATAACATAATAGACAAGTTAATGTAACCGTCACATTTATCAAGGTCAAGTTGGGTTGACTTTCATTGTCATCGTATAAATGTATACTTTTGTCGCTATTTGTCAGGATAACTTGTGGGAGGGGTTAGTTTGCAGGCAAAGTAATTGTGTGGGATTGAAATAATATGTTAGTTTAAGAATTTCAGTTTAGTAGAATTTACTAAAAGATAATACAAAATATGATGGTAGATGAAAAATAAATAAATAAAGAGATTGGACATCCATGCTCGTGGAAGAACTGACTTAACTCGTGAAAACTTAGACCAGTGGAATTGTCTGGCACTGCACATTACTCGTACAGAACTCAATCTCAGGACCCTGAGCTCGACGATTACCCTCTAACTTCTAAGTACAAGTGCTACTGATGACCCGAAGGTGTAGTCTGAAATGGCATGGTATCGGGCAGTGCAACTGCCTGCAATATAATGGAATTGTTCCACCCCTGATGCAAATATATATATACCCCGCAATGGCCTCTTTCCTGGCCAACACATTCAATTAATGTTATGAATTTTCAGCGTTCTCTTTTAACCTTTCTAGTTCGTTACTTCATATAAGCTAAGCCAGCCCTTTTCAGCACATGCATCCATTCGAGCTATGTAAATCAAAATAACACTTCAATGACACTTCAATCTATATATTAATATGATGCCAGGGATCATGTCTGGTTTTGTCACTTATCAGCTCAAGGAATTTGAGATGTGCTTGGTCTGCACAGCTGTCTCATCAGCACGGATGCTCTCCAGATGGGAGAGTGTAGTAAGAAGCGATCTACCTACAGATCGACTCGCCTAAAACATCTACAGGGCTCCTCCATGTTGGTGACCCCGGGGTATGAATATACTTATTTTATTGGCTGGTTGGCTGGGCCGACCATCTGGTTGAGCAGGTTGAGCTGCTAAATTCTTGTAGAGTATTCTGTTTTGGGGTGCGTTAAGGTGAGTGAGCCTACCCATCACAAAGAGATTGGTAGTACGTACCCGAGCAAGGCTGGGTATATCTGATCGGAACACCCCCACAAAGTCCCCACTGTGCAAATAAGGGTAAAGCTCAGCAATTCCCAAGGTTGAGTTTCTGGCTTCCTCCGTGAAGTTGGCCGATAAATACAGAGGGGCAAAATCCTCAAACTCCTGGATCTAGAATGTGTTGTGGAGTTTTCCCGGGGATCCGATGAGGCTTGAGCACTAACTGGGTGACTCGAACAACCTAGGGTACGTCATCAGTGGGCTATAGGTGCCCTCAGACTGGGGTTTGTTTCCTATTCTGGAAACCAGGCGTTCCATCGTCTGTTACTCCGTTTAGTATTGGGGTGGTGTCGACGTGAAAGGTTTCTTACTTAAATTCACGATATGTTTTGATACTCATATGTGGGATGGGTGGAAGCGTCACAGTCCATTTGTAAATGTTCCTTTATTCCTAAGTTGCCTTACCACCATGTAACAATAAATCAATACCCAATGTTTAGCTTAAACATCTGCTAAATTGCCTCAAAATAATCAAATACTCAAATATAGCCGGATCTTTTCTCCCATGGTAAAATTTGTTTAATATTATCCCAGACCAATCATTTCAAGCAAAATTAATGACTGATCCCAATAGGAACAATATTAGTTGACATTTTCAAAATTAGTACTTTATATACATGTAATCCAAGTTATGTGTTCTTCAATAGATACTTTTGAAAGATTATGATAAATTTAATTAATAATTAATGGTTCCGCCTGATTAGGGTAAAAATCCTCAAAATGTGGTTCTGACCCTTCAAAACCACAAAAATAAGCGTTAAATTACTTTAGAGGTTATGTTGGTGCCACATCAAACAACGAATTTTACAGTTCCTTCTTGCGGATATTACAGCTTGGGTTTTGATAATTTAGTCATTACCATGTCCTGTCTCTTATTTGTAAATGCTTATGAGCTAATATTATATTAAAATTTAAATCAATCATGAAACATCAATTAATTAATTATTTATCATCATTACTGCTTTTAAAAGGTGACCACTCGATCCTATTTCACGCGTAGTAATTTAAGTTAAAAGAGCTTATATGGAACACCCAATACGGAATAAGCATGTTACTTTCGCAAGATTTTAGCCGAGAGAAGGGGTTGAACCTCCTCTCACTAAGACGTACTTTAGATCAAACTATTATACCTTCTCGAATTTTCTACTAAGAAATTATTACAACACTCACTCCTTCCACATTTGTTTACTTAAAATGCCTTGTAATCCTTCAGCCAAGAGAATATTAATATTGTTAAATTTTTAATATAATAGCGTATTATATTTATTACGAAAATTAAAGGTGTTGATAAAATAATATCGTTAGAGACTGTATTTTTTATGAATGCCAGATTAAGTTCCCCTTACCATTCAACTTATTTTAAGAACTTCCATAATCTGATTAAAAATAATTTAGAATGAGCTAGTATTAAAAAATACTCCATATTTATTCAATTCAGAATGTAAGGTTGCTATGATATATATAATTTAACAAATATTTTTCCTCCATAATTTAAAATAATATACTACTATTTAAATAATGCGAGACAGTGTTAATTAGAGACCTTGTCGTGACTTCATATAAGCGTATTGTAATGCCGCAAAACCTTGAGCCATGTTCTATTTAATTTAGTAGACAAACTTGCGATAAAATAATATTGACAGCTCTCATGACACCAGTTAATTAGCTATAACGACATACACTCATTTACACGGTAGTTGTTTTATCCTCCTTTTTGTGGTGAATAGTTAATGTGATAACAAAATTGTACCGTGGAAAGACTAACCCTGCTCCGTCTGCAAACAGTACTCACCCCAGCCAACGGACGTGCTGCAATTTCGC
>CABFWB010010169.1:0-10177 GCA_902151455.1 Timema bartmani | reverse complement strand
TCGAACTTTATCACAATCAAACTATCTCTCTAGTCTCAAATTCTCTCTCAATCTCTCTTTCTATTAAATTCTTAGTCTCAATCTTTCTCTCTAACTCTATTAAGCGCAAACTTTCTCTAACATTTTCTCTTTATCTAAAATTTTCTCTCTCTCTAATTTTTCTCTCAAAGTCTTTATTACACGCTCTCATATTTTCTCTCTCTTTCACACAATACCCCTCACAGTCTCTTTCCTAAAATTTCACTCACACTCTCACACACTCTCTCTTTCTTACACACATTCCCTCACACACTTTATCAGGCACTCTCCTTCACATAATCTCTCTCACACACACATACAATCTCTCACTTTCTCTCTGTGTGTGTGTCTCTCTCTCTCTCTCACACACACACACACACATTCGCTCACTTTCTTTCTCACTAATAATAATAATAATAATAATAATAATAATAATAATAAATAATCAAGGATCTAATCAAACCCATACATAAGTGTATATATATATATATATATATATATATATGGCCATTATCATATTGATGTTCACTGGCAAAATTTATTTCATACGTCGCAATTAGCCTATATACATTTAGTAATTAAATAGGCCTAGCTAAAAAAATATGTTCATGTAGAATAAACATTGCTTTAGTCCAGTAACTTTAGGTGAAAATCGGGCGTCACTTCAAAAAAATGCCAAATGAGTGAGCTGGTTATTGGTTTCCACTTTCACTTTGCTTTTCTAAATAAGCTGTCAAAAGTCTCCATCATTCGATTGTATGCATACAATTTTACCGCGCGTAAACGGTGCTGAAAATTGTGTTTTGTAATATCTTCGTTCCTACTAACTTTATGACCATGAGATATATTAACAAAGAAGTAAAATTGGAAATTTATATACAAAACAGGTGGTATAATGTATTGTGAACTACTAATCTATTTTATATCTATATTAATTGCCTATTGTGTGCCTTGAACCCGTATATTAATTGCCTATTGTGTGCCTTGAACTCATATTCATAATACCTATTTGTCTGCCTATTTCAAACATTTTTGGTGTCTTGCCTAAGAATCTGATCCCTAGTGATCGCATTTTCGCAGAAGTTGTGAAACATTATACGCACCTCAGTGAGGAACTGGACAAACAACAGCTAATAATAAAACTTTGTAAAAACGTTGATACACACTTTATGATGTGTTAAACATAAAAACCAATTTATCACCTCATCGCGAGTTTATTAACAAGGTTAACCAAGTTCAAGGGTACTTCTTGTATTGCAACATGCATAGCCCCATGTAGGGAGACATGACTGAGAGGTAATAACATTCAACACTGCGTCTAGGTAGAGTGGTTAGGGACACTACCTTTTGGTAGAGTGGTTAGGTACACACTGCCTCTAGGTAGAGTGGTTAGGTACATACTGCCTCTTGGTAGAGTGGTTAGAGGCACTACCTTTAGGTAGAGTGGTTAGGTACACACTGCCTCTAGGTAGAGTGGTTAGGTACATACTGCCTCTAGGTAGAGTGGTTAGAGGCACTACCTTTAGGTAGAGTGGTTAGGTACACACTGCCTCTAGGTAGAGTGGTTAGGTACATACTGCCTCTAGGTAGAGTGGTTAGGTACACTACCTCTAGGTAGAGTGGTTAGGGACATACTATCTCTAGGTAGAGTGGTTAGGGACATACTGTCTCTTGGTAGAGTGGATGGGGACACTACCACTAGGTAGAGTAGTTAGGGACATACTATCTCTAGGTAGAGTGGTTAGGTACACACTGCCTCTAGGTAGAGTGGAGGGGGACACTACCTCTTGGTAGAGTGGTTAGGGACACTACCTCTAGGTAGAGTGGCTAGGGACACACTGCCTCTAGGTAGAGTGGCTAGGGACACACTGCCTCTAGGTAGAGTGGTTAGGTACATACTGCCTCTAGGTAGAGTGGAGGGGGACACTACCTCTAGGTAGAGTAGTTAGGGACATACTGCCTCTTGGTAGAGTGGTTAGAGGCACTACCTTTAGGTAGAGTGGTTAGGTACACACTGCCTCTAGGTAGAGTGGTTAGGTACATACTGCCTCTTGGTAGAGTGGTTAGAGGCACTACCTTTAGGTAGAGTGGTTAGGTACACACTGCCTCTAGGTAGAGTGGTTAGGTACATACTGCCTCTAGGTAGAGTGGTTAGGTACACTACCTCTAGGTAGAGTGGTTAGGGACATACTATCTCTAGGTAGAGTGGTTAGGGACATACTGTCTCTTGGTAGAGTGGATGGGGACACTACCACTAGGTAGAGTAGTTAGGGACATACTATCTCTAGGTAGAGTGGTTAGGTACACACTGCCTCTAGGTAGAGTGGAGGGGGACACTACCTCTTGGTAGAGTGGTTAGGGACACTACCTCTAGGTAGAGTGGCTAGGGACACACTGCCTCTAGGTAGAGTGGCTAGGGACACACTGCCTCTAGGTAGAGTGGATGGGGACACTACCTCTAGGTAGAGTAGTTAGGGACATACTGCCTCTTGGTAGAGTGGTTGGGGACACTACCTCTAGGTAGAGTGGTTAGGGACATACTGCCTCTTGGTAGAGTGGATGGGGACACTACCTCTAGGTAGAGTAGTTAGGGACATACTATCTCTAGGTAGAGTGGTTAGAGGCACTACCTCTAGGTAGAGTGGTTAGGTACACTACCTCTAGGTAGAGTGGTTAGGTACACTCTGCCTCTTTGTAGAGTGGTTAGGGACATATTGCCTCTTGGTAGAGTGGATGGGGACACTACCTCTAGGTAGAGTAGTTAGGGACATACTTCCTCTTGGTAGAGTGGTTGGGGACACTACCTCTAGGTAGAGTGGTTAGGGACATACTGCCTCTTGGTAGAGTGGTTGGGGACACTACCTCTAGGTAGAGTGGTTAGGTACACACTGCCTCTAGGTAGAGTGGAGGGGGACACTACCTCTAGGTAGAGTAGTTAGGGACATACTGCCTCTTGGTAGAGTGGTTGGGGACACTACCTCTAGGTAGAGTTGTTAGAGTGTGTCGGGCCAGTATTTTGTGAACCTTAATTTGACACCGTCCGGGCCATCCACATGCTTACATTACTAGGTTAGAGTTGAGAGAAGGTTAATTTAAAGGAACAGTATCTACATTCACGTAGGAGACACCCAAGACCTCATTAACGATATAGTTGGTTTTAAAAATACAATCATTCAAATAAAAATAGTTCTACCATCCTCATAATATTGTGAACGCCCAACTTTTCACTGCCAGGCCTATCGGAACATTACCAGGGGACAAACTCCAACACCACGCCTTCAACTTACACTAGAACTCGGTTTCAAACTGACTCCACTACCACCGGGCTCATTTATTACACCTTGCTGCAAACTGGCAAATTACGTCATCGCTTGTCAGGTCATCACTTGACCGGGGACTCTCAGCCCAATCATATTGATAAATAAAATCTAAAATTGAATGGATTAAATTCACACAGATATAAGTAACAGCACAACAATGGGCTAAAATTAACCATAAATATTAGACAACAGAAAAAAAATTCTGGTTGGAATTTTTTCGGGACTCACTTCAAAACACCTGATTTATCATGCTAAAACACGCTTGTACTAATATCCTACCAAAAACGAAAAATTACAACGCAATCGTTTAAGTGGTTCCATAGATATATACAAATATCCGGCTGACACTTCACCAAGACTCACACTAAAACATCCGATTATAATTATTAACTAAAAAATGCCTGGATAAATACTCTGCCGAATAATAAAAATTACATCACAGTAATTATGTGGTTCCATAAATGTATTCAAACAATCGGCTGGCCCTTTACCAGGACTCAAACCGAAACACCTGTTTATACACAAATAATGCTAAAACCTGCCTAGATATTGGTTCAGTACAAAAGTAAAAACTGCACCACAATAGATTAAGTGGTTCCAGAGATCCTAAGTTACAGATATAAATAAATCTGGCCGTATCTTTAACGGAGACTCAAACCCGGACTGTATGTATGCGAGATCCTCCCTTAGCAGACATCCTGATGAATAGAAATAAATGTCCCACAATCGGTTATAAAGTTCCAGGTATCTTTGGCTATAGACTGACAGTCTTAAAAACGGTACAGAACTACAATAGTTTTTACTTAAAGATATTTACATTCCAAACCTTAAAAAAGCAAAGATATCATGTAAAGTGTTTTTAAGCTCGTAAACCAAATACAATATTTCTCCTTGCTTTTCAATTATTATTTAAACCTCCTCACTCTGACATTGTATTTATACTTGCCTATGACATGACCAGTTTTATTGTTTGGATTTCCAGAATTGATTCAGTAACAAAATATGTTACAATGGTTATATTGTGGCCGTCATGGTAACATTAAATAAAGTATGGAATTAAACTTTGGTCCCACAAAGCTATACACAGTCATAATACCTTTGAAGAAACAAATAAATTCACTTTTATAGCTAAAATATGTCCAATGGATAAGATTTTATCAAATATCTTTTTTTTTATCCACTCAGAAATAATATAAAATATTTTAAATCAGGATTGGGATTCTAAAATGATATAAGTTTTTTTTAGCTCAACCTCTTACAAATAAAGTAAAAATCTTTTAGAGTTAGTTTGTTATTTGCGTTACATGTGTGGAATATGATAAACTTATAACTAAATTTATAATTGGCTATACACAGTAATGAGGATTCTGGAAAGGGGGAAACTTGCTTTATGTTACCATGTAAAACCAATAAATGTGGGTAGCAGTGCCAAAATAACGTTTGACGTGGTTAAAATATTTAATAGCTAAAATAATGCCAGCCAGTATGTTAATTAGAGCAAACATAATTAATTAACTAAGTATGTAACTAATCATTATTGATTTTATCATGATCAGAACAATAAAGTAAAATCAATTTAGTAAACCAAACCATTTGGGCATCATTAAAAGACATAACCCCTCCCCCAGCATTCCTTCCCAACAGTCAAGAAATAATTTAATGACTTAAGTCCTTCTCTAACTTCGGCTTTGGGCGTAACTAGTCAAACTATTTTGCAGTCATGTGTGGAGGTAAAGCATACCATGAAGGCTGAACCAATAAGTTGTTCCCTTTCAATCCCGATGGAGTGTATATATTAGTTTTATTATCATAACATGTGTTTATTTATATAATCGCTAAGCTATTGAATATAAGTTTTAATTTCATAAGCAGAAGTTGTCAATTTTAATTATCTTCTGAAACGAACAAATATACTATTTAAAACAAAACATAGTATTTAGACACCGTTCGTCTTAAGCAGTTTTTAAAACTTGTTCGGAAACCTTCTGAGATAACTAGCCGCGTTTATCGAGGAATTCATGTATTACAATGATTCTTTAATATTAATAGTTGCTGTCTTTGTTTAAGGCAGTCTGTAAGCCGTCTTTTATAGGGTTTCTATTGTGTTCAGCAATACTGATTCTTAAGGTCGAATCCACATTATACATTATCCCTTGGTAAATTCTGGAACATTTCCTTAGAATTCGCCGTCCACTCCTATATCCTCAAATAAATAACTGCCGGCCTATAATAAAATTGAACAAAACAAGCCCCTGAATACGAGAGTAGTGCAATTCGCCTTTCATATCTGTAGGCTGTGTAGTATTTGTTCTATCTCACGGCGTTAGAATTATTTTATTTATCTTTATTCAAATTAATAAAAGTTTAGCTTCTGTACCAACTTTTCAGCACAGAGCTTGGACACTAACTTAATGACGCTGTTTTCAGTTGTCACTTGTTTATTAGTCTATTTCAAGACTATTCGCACATTTACTCTCATGGGGTTGACCTTGTAAGGGTTCTCTCCCCCTCACTGTTCCACACCATGTAATGAGGTTGGAATCCCTGTTTCTTACACAATATTTATAAACCTGCCCGGCTGGCGCCAGTGTAGAAACATCCGGGACTTAATATCGGGCTTTTGGGTACCTGAACTCGCCACTGACAGATATAATTGATGAGAAAAAAAACCCAACTATGCGCTTATTAACCCTCCAGTACAAAAGAGCAACAAAACAAAATCATCAATCACTTAACAAACCTATTATTCACAACAACAACAAAAAAGTTTACACTTACAACAAATCAAAACAAAATATCAATTACACTTCTTGATTGTAGAACAGAACACAAACCCACCAAGCTAGTCATGGTGATTATATATAAAACTAACCAAAAAAATGTAAACACAGTTGTTGGACCGTCTTTGATAGTTAGACTGTACTTGCACTTTCACTTGCACATCCTGTTCCTAACAGAGGAACCAAACAATGCAACAAACAATGTTTCTTTAGTTCAAAGCTAAATGATTGAAACATAGTTCACCTTGGGTCATTCAATGATGGCTGGTAATATTGGTGTGTTAGGCACTAAGCCTATAATGATTGTGTTGAGGTTACCTTACTTTCCCCAGTCCATCGTTTAAGAAAAATCCATTTAGGAAGAACATGCCGGTCTACGCACGGGGAACAGATTTCTGCACACAGGTTTCTCACTGGAAATATTGGAACTGTCTTCCCAAAACACTATTCTTTCCCGGCATGACGTGATACTAACGTAGCACTAACGATTGCACTAGGTCCGGTCGTTAGTGCTTTCATGGGTGGGGCCAAGTTTATGTACCTTGGTTTCTAGCCTTAAACCAATCATGGTGGCCACGTGTTAGGCCACACCCAAACGCAGATACAACTGGTCCTTTCAACCTGGAAAAGATTCAATTGAAATAAAACGTACTCGCATTTGAAGTGAATTGATCTTTAACATGTACTTTTTAAATACAAAGCTATATCAATGCAAGACTTAAAAACCAACTTAACCAAAGGCAGCCGCACATAAAAAAAAACCAAATCCTAACTAACGGGCTATGTGGATGATAGACTTGAACAAGTGGAACAAGGCGCTGGTTTGTTCGTGACGGGATGGTGGGGGGTTTGAACCCAGGACTTGACTGTCGATGGTACACACCAAAACATTCAATTATAATTACTATACTAAAAATGCCTGGCTAAATACTCTGCCGAATAATAAAAACTACACCACATTAATTATGTGGTTCCATAAATGTATACAAACAATCGGCTGGCCCTTCACCGGGACTCAAACCGAAACGCCTGTTTATACACAAATAATGCTAAAACCTGCCTAGATATTGGTTCAGTACAAAAGTAAAAACCACACCGCATTCGGTTAAGTGTTTCCAGAGATCCTAAGTTACAGATATAAATAAATCCGGCCGTGTCTTTAATGGAGACTCAAACCCTGACTGTATGTATGCGAGATCCTTCCTTAGCAGACATCCTAATGAATAGAAATAAATGCACCGCAATCGGTTATGAAGTTCCAGGTATCTTTGGCCATGGAAAAACATTCTTAAAAACAGTACAGAGCTACAATATTTTTTTACTTAAAGATATTTACATTCCAAACCTTAAAAAAAGCAGAGCTATAAAATAAAGTAAAGTAAGGTAAAGTAAAGTAAAGTAAAGTAAAGTAAAGTAAATTGTTTTTAAGCTCGAAAACCAAATACAATATTTATCCTTGTTTTTTAATTATTGTTTAAACCCCTTCACTCTGATATTATATAAATACTTGCCTATGACATGGCCAGCTTTATTGTTTGTATTTAGTAAAAAAACAGATTTGATAAAAAATAATCACAGTTAACATTATACACTTAATTTATTAGAAAATGATAACCAACCTATATCTTAATAAACTACAATTTTTCTCAATCAAAGCTTTTTACTGATAGTTATATTGTGGCCGTTATGGTAACATTAAATAAAGTATGGAATCGAACTATGGTCCCACAAATTTATACACAGTCATAATAACTTTGAAGAAACAAACAAATTTACTTTTAGAGCTAAAATATGTCCAATGGATTAGATTTTGTCAATTTTTTTTGTCTAACCGGAAATAATATAAAATATTTTAAATTAGGATTGGGATCCTTAACTTATATAAGTTTGATTTAACTCAGCTTCTTACAAATAAAGTAAAAATCTTTTAGAGTTAGTTTGTTATTTGCGTTACATGTGTGGAATATAATAAACTTATAGTTAAATTTATAATTGGCTATACACAGTAATGAAGATTCTGGAAAGGGGGAAACTTGCTTTATGTTACCATGTAAAACCAATCAATGAGGGTAGCAGTGCCAAAATAATGTTTGACGTGGTTAAATATTAATAGCTAAAATAATGCCAGCCAGTATGTTAATGAGAGCAAACATAATTAACTAACTAAGTATGTAACTAATCATTATTGATTTTATCATGATCAGAACAACAAAGTAAAATTAATTTAGTAAATCAAACCATTTGGGCATCACTAAAAGACATAACCCCTCCCCCATCATTCCTTCCCAACAGTCAAGAAATAATTTAAGGACTTAAGTCCTTCTCTAACTTCGGCTTTGGGCGTAACTAGTCAAACTATTTTGCAGTCATGTGTGGAGATAAAGCATACCGTGAAGGCTGAACCAATAAGTTGCTCCCTTTCAATCTCGACGGAGTGTACATAACTACATATTTACAAAATGGTGATTACACTATCAGTTGTTCATCAGATCACTAGGAACGACAGTTTTCATGGTTAAAGTGGCGCTTGATAGGTGGCGTTGCTAGTTGTAGTCAAAGTACGCAGCCGCGTAGCTATGAATCCGCGTAACTCTAGGACTTACTGTCTTTAAAGCACAGGATGAAGCAATACACAGATACTACTTTATTTCAGGCCTCCTGCGGGATCAATGTGGCGATTTCTTGACAAGTAAAAAAGCCCCCCAGATCCACTCAGTCATATGGTTGAACAAACACACGAGACAATAATCCGTCACTGGAGTTAAGGTTATTTATTTACAATTTTAGGGAACATTCCCTTGATTAGGCTTGACTTCACACAGCGAACGATACTTGCCTTGTCAAAATGTTCCAGCATGTTCCAGCATGTAACAATCATTGCACAGTCCCTGGCACAAAAAGGAGCTGGCTCATCAAAAGTTCAATTTTCACAACAGAAGCCTTAAAATTTATTTTTTTGCTACCAAAATTAATAATATTTTACTATTTAACTATCTATTAAAAGTAACAACTGAAGATAACGTGACTTGACGTATGAATATATGAAGTAATAAAAGGTCCTTCCTATGAACATTGTAATTCCCGCAGTATGACACATCCAACTTTTTCACATGAGAGAGTGTCCTTCTCGCTGCTGCCGAGCTGGGCGCTAGTGCTGTCTGTCAATAGACGTATAATAGAGGCACCTCCTCTGGAAGCTATAAAAGCGTCGGTCCCCTGTCTAGCGACATCAGTCACGTGTGTCGGAGGAACGAAACTACGTAAACCCTCGCTCCGGTGTAGATTCTCCGTGTTGCTGACGTCAGGTGAGGGCAGTCCAACTCTAGTGTATACACCTCGTCACTCTCTCCTTGTCCGGGTCAGCTACAATCCAATATTCATAGGACAGCTACAAGATCCACTTTCACTTGTTCATACGTCAAATCATGTGATCTGCAGCTGTCACGTCTGATAGATATTATCAACACATGTAAACTAACAATAATAATAGTCTCATGTTATCAATGTTGGCAACAACGTAAGCATGTTTGTATATTTTAAAATACTCTTTCTGTGAAATTGGAGTGTGCATTAGAACATTTTTAAGATATGAGTGGTCAACCACAAGTCTATAGGACCGTGGTTCGATTCCTGTTGGTGTTGAAGAAGATATTTACTATCAGCATACTGGTCGGTACTGCTCTTCAACTAGTTTATATCTAGCTCAGCTCCATATAGAGTTGGACTTGACGTCCTAGGTTGAGTTAGCTTGTAAGTCGTGTTCCCTAATAAAACCTATGTGTTTAGAATCCACACGACAAATATTTCCCATGGGGAAAACAAATTTCGTCTGGATTATCAAATCCATGAGCCGGGTGGAAAGTGAAAGTAGAATTTGTGACTTGACTGTACAAGAGAGCTACTCTCTAAATCCCTCTCTCTCGTTGAGTGCAATCATCTCAATTAATTGTGTTCGTGTCACTTGTTCCAAACCTCCTCCGGTACTGTGTGTTCATGTCTCTTGTGTGCCAAACCTTCTATAGTACTTTGTGGTCGTATCGTTTGTTCCATACTTCATCT
>CABFWB010010168.1:0-10179 GCA_902151455.1 Timema bartmani | reverse complement strand
GTTTTCTAATGACTCGTAGCTCTATTATGTAACTGAATAAGTTTCGTTTAGTACATATTGTGAGGTATGTATTTTATGGCCTATCCCATGGGCAAAAAAGTCTATGTTTTAATCATTTTCATAAATTATTGCCAAAAGTTTAATATTTTGGAATTGTTTAGCACTATTAATATAAAAGAGCAGGTGGTGAAACTTTACTTTGTGGTGTTATTTCATTATAATTAATTAATATATTTTTAAATGTGTAGTTTAAATTTCGTTTTAAATATGTAAAAGTACTGTAATCTATAATTGTTTTTACTGAGTACTATAATGTCATATTGTGAACAAATGGTTTAATTAGTATGGACTCGCCTCTTCAGATCTAGCCAAAAAAAAAAGGTTGTTACTAATTAATTACATAGATGTTCATAATAAGAATGAAATATTTATTATTTGGCTCGGTAACCAGTTTTTAATATTGCTGTGCGAGTGCATTTAAGTATCAACAAAATCGAAACAAAATTAATATTATTATTATTATTATTATTATTATACTATTATTATTATTATTATACTATTATTATTATTATTATTATTATTACTACAATAAGATGGATAGTTTAAAATCTCAAGTAAAAGTAGAAGCTTTGCTTATGTGGCCTGTGCGAACATTTAAAATCATCCTACTAATTGGATGAGTATCATAAATAGGACACATAGACTTCATTCAAGTACATATAAATTGTCACAGGCAAATATTGGTGAGAGTAGAACCTAATCTCACTGAGGTACAAGTATCTAGTGGATGTAATGACTTTAAGGCATTCATCCTCACACAGCTCTGCGCTCACTTTCAGAGAGAGGATGAAATGATACAATCTGCCACAATAGATAGCCCAAGGGGTAAAATATCTTAAACATTTGACCTTTATAATTTATTAATCTTTGTGATTGTGGTATAGTTGCTGGTACGAACTGTGCGAGCTCGCCTGGGCCGTATCTACCAGAGTTTAGGGGATGAAGAGCAGCAAGCGGTTCATGAACGACTTTCACAATGTCTGGAGGAAGAGTTAGAGCTGCAATGTGGAGCATGCAATATGCCATTTGGTCTTGAATCAGACAGCCTGGAGGCTCTGCCATGTTCTCATATTCTTCACGCCAGGTAAAACTTGGCCCATCACATGTAATAGATACACAGACCCTGAGTTAGCCTATTTGGTCTCCTTAACTGATCTTATTACTTCTTGCTTGTGGTATCAATTATCAGAGTTTCCATAAAGTTACTATATACTATCTATTTTCTCTTTGATGTAAAACTATATTCATTATTTTTTCGAAATTTTAGTTTAAATTCAGTGATTGAGTCAAAATTCTCATCTCCTAACTTAGCAAATACTTTCGTAGTGATGAGATGTAATTTTGGAATCCAGAATTTAAAAGAGTTGATGTGAGAGCCAGATATGCCCTGTGATGATCCAACGCTATCTATCACACCAATTGGACCTCCAATAATATATCTAGTAAACCAAAGTGTACAAATGAGAGAAGCTCTTATGCACTTTGTTTTATCAATATAGTAATTGTTTAATGTCATAATTTAACTCTTCCACCTTCATTTGTATAGAGGAGCTTTAATTTTTATGACCCTGCAAAACAAAGAAAGTTAATATGGAGGTCAACATTAAATAATATAAAAGTAAAAACAAAAGAGGGTTTATTAGAAAGGAAATAAGATAGGAAACTGTTCAACCAATTAGTTGTTCTGTGTAGATGACGATCCTAAATTAATATGACACTGTATTATCACGTACGAGCTATCGGTGATACCTCGATTTCTGTTTGGTAGTGATGGGATCATGAATAACATCCAGGTGAAAGGTAAGTTGTTACATTATTTAGAAAATCTTGTGACTAAAAAATCAATCTAAGAAACTGAATTACGATTATAACTAACACAGATTTTTACTTCATCTTTTGTATTGTCAATTGCAATTGTGGATGGGTTAGCAGAAGTCCATTCTTTGAAGCTCATAGACATTAGTACTGTGTCAGATTTGGCCAATAAACTTTTTAATAACGTATTTTCAAAGTATGGGGTTTTTTCATACCTGCACATTGTGTTTGATACTTATTTATAGAATGTTCTAAGAAATGCAACAAGAGATATACGTTTGCAAGTATAAACACCTACTCAATACAGAATTGAAGCCAATAAAACATTAGTACAAATATAGAAACTTCTTTCACATGCTATGTCTAAAAAATGCTTTGAATGAAATTCTTCAGTAAAACTCTCATTAAGCTGACTGTTGAGTTAAAGATTAACCTTTTTTTAATTTTTTTTTCATTTCGCAATACTGCTGAAGCAACCAAATTTTTTGTTGATGATTTAATGAGTTCACATGAAGAAGCAGACACGAAAATGACTCCATGCATGTTATGCAACTAAAAGAGCAGCTAATTCCTTAAAAATATTTTCTCCCGATACTTTAATACTGCTATTAATGGTAAACATACGCGTACATCCGCAAAGATACATCCTTTGTGCTAACAAGGGTGAAACAACATGATATTTCCTTAGATTAACTGAACAGTGACCCTGCAGAGCAATATGCAACTGCATGGCCAGGTATAAATGCAATTTCTGGAGCTGAAATAACAGGATAATTTTCTGGCAAGTCTGACAAGATTTTGTAATAAATGTATAGGGGCCGACACCAATATATTGAAGGCCCTGGCATCATTAGAAAAAAACAGAGAATATTGAAGAAGACACTTTTTGTTTCATTGAGGATTATGTATATTCAGTTTATCTGAGGCCAGCTATTACAGCACCAAAAATAGGTACACTTGGTGAGTTACGAGGATGGACTTTTTATTATTATTATTTTAAAGAAAAAGCGAGCAGAAGCTGCTTCTATGCCACCATCTCAAGGTGCTATACGACCAACAATTGGCAGAGTTTACAATCAGACTATGGTGTGGCATTAAGCAGATGTTGCAGATCCATGTCGTCCATCATTGATAGGTTTTGGATGGAAAAGGGTAGATCAAAGGTACAAGACGTTAACTTGTGATCTTCCTTGTGGCCCTCCGCAACTACTTAGTTTAGTGCTATACTCTTGTTATAAATCAAAACGTGCTCCTCTTTGCAAGTGTTTTTCAAACGGGCTACCATGTACAGAGATGTGCAGTTGTTCTACAGATGAACACAAATGTGACATCGTGAGAAGTTTCAATGAAGATTTAAGTGATGATGACTTGGAAGATGAGCCATCAACATTCTATTTAAGATAGCCTAGTGTTTTTTTGGATGTAGGCCTACGTGCTGAAATTAATATAATATGTACGTATCTATAACTATCATCATTTAGATAAGCTTGATCATATCATTTAAGCTTTTATATTTTTTTAAATTAATGCGAGACCCTTACTCACTCTTCATTGTTACATGTAGAAGGTTGTCACAACCATATTTAATTTCGCTAGATATATGGTTTGATGGGCATTTTTATATTTTTTTAATTATTACATCATTGTGATTTCTATTTTGTAAATATTTCTTAAACAATGCGTTTTGGATAATTTTATTTGTGCAAACATTGTAGTAATCTAATTATATTTCTTTTTTTAATTTGTTTGTGCACTTGATATTTAAAGATATATGGTAGATTTCATGGAGTTGGCCGTTTTCCCCCTTTCTAAATAGCCCACGCGGCCAATTCATAGCCCCCAGATAGTGACCATTACTTTTATGGCTCTGCACAGCCCTCTGAACAAAATTATACCACTCACTATATTCAATAATTAAATTGCACACTGAATAAAAAATCTATCTTGTGAAAATGCACTATAAAGAATAAGAGATTAAAATTTTATTGAAAAACTAACAATACCATTAAAGAAAATCTTTACCCTTTTTTATCACACTGATTGAAAAGGGGATTTACAAAGATAGTATATTACAGTTTACACTATTGTGCACTGTAAACTTTTAAAATTAGTCCCAAAAATGAAAGTGGCGCTCATAATGTGATACAAAGCATTATTAAGGTTGGCCATTATTAAGTAAATAACATTTTTTTATATGTAATTAACCTTCCCCCAGCCTTCTTCAACACCCCAAATTCCCCTGTTTTCCATTTTACCAATAGTAGTGGCATTTCATCAATTTATAATTTATTGGTGTGGACACAAAATGAGTAAACGAGGTGTATTTTTGTATTGAAATAATATAATCCTATGTAAATATAAATTATTAGATAGATTGTAAATATGTTGCTAGACGAACCTTGGAGCGTGTAAATTAATTGACTAGGGACATCAAATATTTAACATGACCTAGAATATGTTAAATTACTTCAAAACTTAAATCAAATATCTATAATATCATAGTTAAGAATCAAATAGCCGAAGCTATTATTTATGCTTTTAAGTGAGGAATTCTCCATCTAGATATCATATTCTGAAAATTGAAAAGTGACACCTGGACACGGGAATCGAACCCGAGACCTTGGGTTTAGTACGCCAATGCTCTAACCACTCAGCTATCCAGGAATCGTCCCGTACTCAGGGTCATTCTTCACTCATATTTTTTTAAGACAGAGTCTATTATGGACGTGCGGAAATCGCCAGCTACAAATGTGTGAAGCATAAATAATAGCTTCGGCTATTTGATTCTTAAATATACAATCCCTCACAATTATAATAATTGTACAAGTGGCAGCAATAAGCCAACTACTGAGTTGAAGGTGACTGCGTTATCTGATAGCTGATGATCTTAATAAGCTCCCACATTTGTAGCCGACGATTTCTGCACGTCCATCATAGACTCTGCCTTAAAAATTAGGTGTGAAGAATGACTCTGGGTACGAGACGATTCTTGGATAGCTCAGTGGTTAGAGCATTGGCGTACTAAGCCAAAGGTCACGGGTTCGATTCCCGTGTCCAAGTGTCATTTCTCGATTTTCAGAATATATATATCATAGGTTTTTGAGTTCACATGTTGTTTTAGCTATTTTATCTTTCTGTGTATATTTGTTCCTAATTACTTGGTCCTTTAAGAGATAAACCTTAGTTTAAAAATATCATTTAGCTTGGTATATAATAATATAATTAGTTAATCAAGACATTAGCTACTATAGGAAGCTTTCCTTACGTTTAACGATTATTTTGTGTAATGTTCTCAGGTGTGCTCATGAGATCCTAAAGCGTCGTGACAAGAAGAAGAAGCGTCTATGTCCCGACTGTCATCGTTCCGTCAGTTCTAGGTTGTACCTTTATTGTGAGGACCCCCATGCTATGAATCAACAGCACCGCTCAACATTCAGTTTGGCCAGTTTGAGCCTTCGAGCCAGCAGTCTCACACTCAACAGTCACCAAGCAACGTCTTCAGTATAAATAAACCCTCCAAGGGTCGATCTATATTATAAAAGTCCATTAACATCGAATCTTCATGGATGTCGGTTGAAATATTTAATATACGTTAAGTTGTAAAATTTAACAATATAGAATACAAGCTGTGTCCTCTAATTAAAATCATAGTTTGATTCGTTGAGATATGGGCAATTTGGTTCTTAGAATTGAATCCAGAATTTTGGGCTTAGTAAAAAATAGTTCTTACCATTTGAACACAAAAGAAATAACCCTAGTATTCTAATGGTAAGTGCAGTTCTGCTTTGGTTCAAATATATCTTGTTTGAATTGATTTAAGAATTGAGTCCAGAATTCTGGACTTGATACAAAATAGGCCTTACCAATTGGATATAAAAGACAACCTATGTGTTCAATTGGTAACTGGCAAGTGCATTGCTGCTTTGGTTCAAATATAATTATCTTGTTTGATTCTTGTGCACAGGTGTAAAGATTAAATGTTACCAAAATAAGTTACACACATTTAAAGAATGTTTCCATTATAATTGAGGAGTGTATATTTTTTGTTACTTTTATGATTATGCTTATATGTACCATTAACACAGAACAATTTAAGGTGTTTTGGTGTAAATGGTTGGAGGCTCAAAGTTTGTAAAATTGGTTGCACTTCAAATCAAAAATATGATGTTATACATTTTTCTTAATGTTTGAATGAACTATCTCGTTTTAGTGAGAATAAATTTTTTTCTGCACCTATATGACCTAATAAAATATTTTAGTGTTAAAATTGTTCACGAAGATTTTTTTAAAGAGAATGTTAAAAAAATATTTACTATAATATTTATAAAATATATATGTTATATTACGTAAATGATTAAAAATAAATGTTACTTTATGAAATATAATTTTTAGAAAATTAATAGAAAATTGTATTATTTTTACATTCATCAAGTAAAAGACAACTTCCCAATCGAGTTACGATCCTTCTAATACCATGATCTTTCTACTAGTAAGCTATTTATTTTTAACAATCAGCTCTTGAAAAAAAAATCATAGCCAAAGTTCTGACGTACTAGTTACAAAGATTTTTTTCTATTACAGGAAAATACAGGGCCATTTATTAATTTATCCCACGTTAGAAGCTATAATAAGTACTACCGACATTTGAATTTGACGCTCAGAAAGTATCTGACCATCCAATGATGACAAAACTACTTGGCCAAGCAGTAGGGTCTTATAATGAGTAGGGATGTGCGAATATTCAAAATTTTTGACTTAATTTAGGAAATTTGTCAGATTCAACTTCGATTCGAAAGGGAAATTACAGATTATACAATTACGAAGCTTCGCCTGTAAAAATATGTAAAAGTTAAAATATACATTTATGTTTAATTTTGGTCATTTTTCGCTCTTATTTAAATAAATAATTAATATTAATATGAAAAAATAATTTATATGATTGTTGTGATAGTAATTTAATTTATTATTAGTAGAAGGAAAGTGTATTTTCAGGACAGGCATTCTGAGTGGTTAATCGAGCGTAAAAACAGAGATAGAGCGTTATTGTTGTGTGCAATACTAGGACAGTTAATCCCTCTCACTAAATGGCTGTCGGCGATCCTTTGTAATATTCGGCAATACTTTATCCCCATGGGTAAATACTAGGATCGTAAAGGATTATTACATTACTTGCTGTAAGAAACTATCGGATGTAAACAATATCTTATGCATGAACAACTAAAGTTAATATTCTCTTACAGAGGCCAGGTGCTACCTCCCTATTGTTGCGAACTAAACAGAGAATAAAATATAATAAGGGAATAAGTATTATTCATGCTTCAATGAATAATGAAAAGAGTATAGTCAAAACGTCGGTCTCTCATCTGTCAAAAAATGAACGCAAACAACATCTTCTGCATTAACAAATAATGCCAATTTCATTTTAATTTTTTTAAAGAGAGCCCATGTGCATCCTCGATATTGATAAGAAACAAACATAGAATACAATAAAATAAAATTCAATTGGCAACGTGCAAAAACCAAACTGAAGAATTATTTATGCTTCAATTAATAATTAATTTTAGGAGATGCTGACACAAATGATAAGTGAAATAATAAGTTTCAAAATGTTGAAAAACTTATTTAGGAATCATGTGATCATTGTTAACCAGTCATCCGATTAGCCTCTCGTGAATGAATATACGACACCGTCAGAGACGGCCCTCCTCCCCACCTACTGGTTTGACGAGGGTGGGGGGACGGGGGGGGAATTAGAAGAAGTAGCTATGAAGTGAGGATATATATATATTCCTTAAATTCAATCTTTCAATCTTCCCTCAAATATTGATGTCCCAACTTTTCTAAAAATTAATTTTCAATAAACCAAATGTAGATTTTTTTTAGTAAACTATTCTATTTTCCTAAAGCATTTCTGATTATGATCGATCAATGTAACTTTGGTCATAAACAAATATTATTTGAATGTACGGTACGTGATATATTCGACAGTTTAGAAAGTTCAAAGCTTGATTTTTAAAAACGATGTAATTTTCTTACGCGATCAACTGGTCGACCGACAGTCTACCTACTCCTGCTGTACAGCAATACACATTCAAATTTATATTTAAAAGTTACTAATGAAAATTATATACATTTTTACATATTCATACAACAAAAATTTAAATGCACTACGTATATTATTATTTTTTTTAAATTTTAAACAACTATCTAGCAAAAAGCTAAAAAATTTAATGATCTTCCCGATAATATATAAACGAACTTCAACTCTGGTGCAGCCCTGATTTAAGTTTATGTTATAGCTGAATATACACATAATATGTTCACTTGCATGAAAATTATAATCTGGAAAACACTGTGAAATTAGGGTGAGAAATTAAAAATTGTATGCATATTTGCATGCCCGGATATAAGGGGGTGTGACAAGGGCTAAAGCCCGGGATCCTCCTTAAATCAGGGCCTTCAAAAATTGTTGCAATAAGAAAATATTTATTTTGGCTCTACACATTGCAGTCATTGTAAGATCTTAGAAAAATATAACTTACTAGAGTGGTGCCAACTTCAGTTATTTTTTGGGGGTCCGTTTTCAAAACGTGGACATCTCCTCCGCATCCTTGATCTTAATTATAATCACAAATTTGTCAATTGTTTTGGGAATTTTTAAATTATAACAAACGAATTATAAATAAACGTACTGATAATTTATTTATGATGTTAATCCCGACACAACAATTACATAACTGAAAAGTGACTGACTCGGACACTGCACGACATAGACAACAGAAGATGTAATAAATGGGAATCGCTCCTAGTGGGAATTTGAACGTGACTTCAGCGCTCAGGGTTGTTGCTAAACTAATAATATCTAGTATCAACTGCTGAGTCAATACCGCGATAGTACTCGATAGCAGCGTTTGATTTCAGACACCTCGAGATTGTAGCCTACTGCTCACGAACGTACACTACAGCGATCTACTGTCTGTGTGAACATGGAAACTTCCAAGATTCAGGCTACTTATAAGGAAGATTCCATAAACTGTTCAAAATACAAATTACTATTATTAAAAGCCAAGAAACACTTTTATCCTGTCACATATTAATCAATAAATTGCTTTACACATGAAAGAAATGCAGACGTGGAGAATTTTGGGGGGGCTAAAATGACACTATGCCCCTCCTAGGCAATTTTTGTGTGGGCAAAAATAACCTTCTCCCTCCCCTTGAAGTCGGCACCACTGACTTAGTATATATTTATTTTTATTTATGTCTACAAGACATGACTTTCTGTATAATGACTAGTTTTGATTTTGAACAAATCTTATTTAGTAGAATGACCATATTTTATTATTTAAATCATAACGTTATCATTGAACTTAATCAGTTAATTTTGTAAAAAAAAGTTTAATGTCGAAACTCTGAACAGAATAATATTAGTGTGATGTTGGGGCCTCCAATATTTTACATGCCCGAGGCTTCTACAGCTCTAAATCTGGCCTTGCATATAGATGATAAAAGCATTATAAAAGAAATCAAACGGTATTTTCCTGAAAATGTAAATAAATAAAAACTATTTCCTACAGCTTATAACTACTATACCAGTTTCTTTTTAAAACGATTACAATGCCCTGTCCCTTAGTATTAATTAATTACCAATGACAGAGCCAGGAATTAATTTGTGGCCTCTTCGCTCTGTAATAAAATGCGTTGATGACTACGTTAATGTGGCAGACCTAAATTAGAGTATCTATTATGTTCATGTTATGATTTACCTGCTTAACAAACGATTTTAAAATAGACTTAGCCCTATAATCACACGGTGGTCAAGTTCTTTAAATTCAAAAAAGGCATACATTAAATAAATTAAATCTGCGTAAACCGAGATATAGTTGAATAACTTTAAAATCAGGTCCCAACACAGTAAATAAGTTGATTCCTCAGCTATCAACATGAATTTTTGGGGGTTTATTCTTGATAATTTACGAAATACATCTTTTCCGTTCTGTCAGACTTTATTTTCCATGGGTCGCTTTAAACATTCTAAAGAATTTCTATCATCTATTCTACTGAACATTAGAGAGTATCACTTCGTAAACAAAGGTAAATCAAATCAACAGTAATTCATCTCTATATTAAAAAAAATTGTTTCCGTAAAATCCGAGTTAGTACTAATATTAGTTGGGAAACAAATTGTGTTTATTTAATACTTAAGATATTTTAGAGATATATCAGTAGTCTAGTACGGCGTACCAAAACAATCTGACCTACTTTTCTCTGATTGGTCGATATAAATAGATCTGGCCTCTGATT
>CABFWB010010167.1:0-10180 GCA_902151455.1 Timema bartmani | reverse complement strand
CACGAGATACGTCCTGCACAGAAGCCTCCCCTTTTAGTCGCCTCTTACGAAAAGCAGGGGTTACTGCGGGACTATTCTAAGCCCCGTCCCGCAGGGGGGAATAAATATTGAAGATGAATTAGGGTAGGAATTGTAAGATACTTGCATATGCAGATGTACTTCTACTGATAGAGGCAGATACGAGGAGGAACATTGAAAGTAGAGCGGAGTATGCAATAGAGATAGTGGATGGATGGGGCCGGCAGAATAAATTGGAATTTTCAAGTGCGAAATTGGCTATGATGCTTCTTAAAGGGAAACTGGGCGTAGAAAGGTACCCAGTAGTGAGAATGAGAGAGAAAAAGGTATATCAGAGAGATTAAATACTTAGGAGTAGTGATCGGTGAAAGACTGACATTTAGAGAGACCATAGAGATGGTATGTGGGAAAGTAAAGATCATCTTCACAAAGCTGCTGAATTTGGCAAAGGTGAATTATGGATACTCCTGTGAAGCATTGTTTAGACTGTACAAAGGTATGATCGAGCCAATCCTAACTTATGGATGTGAGATATGGGGTGAGGAGGCTCAGAGAGGTAAAGGTAGGCAGATCCTAATGAGTACTCAGAGAAAAATATTGGTCTCAGTGGCCAAAGGATACAGGACAATGTCCCATGAGGCAGTGAGGGTGATCAAGGGTGCGTTTCCAATCGACCTATACATTGAGGAAAGGAGGAAATTGTGGAAAGATAAAATAGATGGTGTGAATCGGGCGCGAAGCCGGATAGCGAGGAGAGAAGAGACTGTCAATAGATGGCAAGTGGTCTGGGATAACGCCACAAAAGGGAGAATAACGTACTCATAGTATAGAGAAGTGTTGGAAAGGCTAAAGAGGAAAAAGAGAATAGGCAACCACTACTCAACACAATTTCTGAGCGGACACGGAGACTTTGCGGCTAAGCTCCACTCCTTCGGGATTGGAGAGCATTCGGAATGTGACCGGTGTGGACAAGCGGAAGATGCTATGCACGTGCTGTTCGAATGTGAGAAGTATGAAAAGGCAAAGCAGGAACTGATCAGAGAAGTAATAATGACGGGAAGGAGATGGAGACCCGAAGATATAACTGGGAGCGCTGAAATATTCAGTAATTTTGTTATAACAGCTATGAGAATAGGCAAAATGAGAGAGGAAGAGAGGAGGGTCAGGGAAAGAGCGCTGGAGCACGTGGAAGCAAGAGAGCTGGGCGAGTGAGTGGTGCAAACCATACTATGGAGGACACTTGGTGCAGGATAGGACCTAAAAAGGTCGAAGGAGATTCTGTAGTGGGGCCTTGTCCAGAATAGAGACAAATTTATATTTTATTGAGATATATTTATTTTATTTTATTTTATAATCGGGATGAATACCTCCTCGTGGTCCCCGCTGGGCAACGTGGCGGTGGCACGGCGGTTGGGGTTCGGTTAAACGAGTCTATACCGCTGGGCCGGCCGCTACGGCTAAACTTCATCTCCCCCACGTGGTGAACAACCACTGCAGGTGGTCCTCCCACTCCTGGATGCAGGTGAAAAAGCATACAGGGGTTTTTCCCAAACCATTTCAGCCTGGGCCATCAGCCCGGGCACCATGGTGGTGGTTACATCAAAGAAGTCTCGGACTTAAAATGATGAGAGCTGAAACTATACTTAATTAGGTCAATATACAGGGGTTGTTGTTGTTGGTTTCCAGAACATATAAAAAATAAAGTGAAAATCACACTATTCTGGGTGACAAGCCATTTAAAAATTGGATCTTAAAAAAAAATTTAATGAGCTTGAAAAAGGTGGCCAAAGTTGGCGAAAAAAAACATTTTTATAAAACTTGTTTAAATTAAATGGAATTTACGCCCTCTACACCTACTTTACTTTACAAATACTCCTAGGAGTTTAATTTTTTTCATTCTTTTAATCATGAAAATATATTTTGACAAAAACATTGTAATATAGGAAATGTTTTTCATTTGAATTAGACCTACAACAGCGAGTTGAAATGGTTGTCAGACGATTCAAATGACGCCAGGAATTCTTCAAAGAGCACGCAACTGTCCGATTCGAAGATATTAAATTTGTGTGTAAATGGAAGGACAACATGAAAAACAAATTTTTTAGTAATTAAGTAATAAATTTGTGCCATGTAGACCCAAAAAATATTTTATTTTCACCCAAATTTTGTATTAGTAGAATAAAAACTTGCCTTTACCTCTATGTGAACTGGTTCATGGACCTATATTTACTCTTACTCTTATATTATTATTACAATTATTATTATAATTGGAGTTTACAGACGTATCGACACAAGTAGTGGTCATGTAACGTCAATAAGACTATTTTACTCGTGTTAATGTGTAGAAAATTAATAATTTCTGAAACCTCTTTTAACTATATATATATATATATATATTTGTGTGCGTTTATATAGTTCTTTAAAAAGTAGTAAAAAATAGTTCTTTAAATAATTTGATGAATATTTTTGGGGGAAAGAAATAAAAACTTTGACACACATATCTCCGCCACCTAAAGTAAACTCCCGGATGCGCAACTGATTCTTAATAACTTTAAAATTAATTCTGCTATAAGTACGAACAGGTCTTGTTTGTCTATAAAACACGAATAAAACTGAAGCATTTTAACCTCTTCTCGCAACAACAAAAAATTAATTTCAATGAGTGAATTTAAATTAAAAACACAATAGTCAACAAACTTGCACCTAACATTTAGGAACTAAATTTAAAAAAAAGCTTTAATTGTATCAACGATTATTTTCTTCTCTGAAATCCAACCAAAGAATCCCACCATGGTGATATGGTGAGTTCCTCCGACCATGTAGTTCGTTCCTTCGAGGAGAACTCCTTCCTGTTAGACGAAGAGACGGCGAGACTCTTACTTGAACCGTTTTACGGAGTTTCCGTTGACGAGATCGCCATCGAGATTGGTGAAGATATTTTGCCTGGAGGACGGCAGAGACCGAGGTACGTTTCCCCGTCGAACCTATCGTGATGTTATCTCGAGATCGGAGAGGTGGAAAATGTTCAGACTCATTATATGAGAAGGATGTCGGGAGACCTGCGCTAGCTGTGGAGTCAGGTACTTTAAATACGAAGTTGTCGGTCGTGTAGCACCTTCAATCTTTGTTGTAAGAAGGGTAAAGTAACTCTCGAACCTTTGCGGCCTATGCCGGAAGCTCTAAGACACCTTTTGATGGGAGACGACGAAATCACCAAAGATTATAGGCAGCATATACGCCACTACAACTCTTCACTTGCTTTTGCCTCTTTCAACAACGATGGCTTGATTGAGTTCCTATTACATAAGGATTCATGGACAGGTCCACCATTTCACATCGGGTGCCGTCAGGCCTCGAAGAGATAGCGTCCCACAATACAACCAGTTGTATTTCCTTGATGTGGAGATGGTTAACAAGATCCGCCAGCAACAGCACGATCCTTGCCAGCTCGAGCTTATTGCCAAGTTGGAAGCCGTTTTCAGTGATGTCAATCCTTATTATCACATACATCGCAAGATGTGCTATGTTATGGCTGCCAAGGAAGCTAGCGCTCAGCAGAGAGGAGAGAAACCCAAGACGGGCATCATGTCCATTAGAACGGGGATGCGTAGAGACTCTAACTAAAACAACCTTCCTGTGGCTCACAGCCGCCGATGAGAAAAGATCTCAGGGTGTATTCTATCGATCGCCCGGTTCAAACTATCAATAATCTTTCGCCCGAGGCTGACCCCATGGTCTATCCGCTACTCGTTCCACACGGAGAGCCGGCCATTCTATCGGAATGGAGCACACCGTGCGCGTCAGTGAAACCAGGCACACTGTCACTTGCATACAATTTTACACATATAGGATAATGGATAGAGACGCGTTCTCAATTTTGCACCACTCTGGAAAGTTGTTCCAGCAATACGTGGTAGACAGTTATTGCAAGGCCGAGGCCGACAGATTGTGGTTTATCAAACGCAACCAGGACAAGTTTAGAGTTGATGAATATCAATGCTTGATAGGACACATTGAAAGGACCCCTGAGGGTCAAAACCAGAGAGTCGGTATGGTTGTAATCTTACCATCTTCTTTCTATGGGTCGTCCCGTCAGATGTATCAGACTTATCAAGATCCCATCGCCATCATTAGGCGGTCCGGTAAATCTGATCTCTTCATCACTTTTACTCTCAACCCTAACTGGCCGGAGATTCAGCTGGAGCTCCGTGGGGTACAGGAAGCGTGCCATAGGCCCAACTTGGTCTGTCGTGTCTTCAAGACGAAGCTCGACTCTTTCATAAAAGATATTAATGTCAAGAAAATCTTTGGCGTCTGTGATGCCTTCATATACTCTATCGAGTTCCAGAAGCGGGGACTGCCTCATTGTCATCTTTTGTTCTTTCTACACAGGGCCGAAGTAAGGTATAAGTGATAATCAAAGGACCGCGGTATCTCAGGGGAGGGAGCGGGAAAGGGGTCATACCTCCTTAAGCATGTGTGATGCTCAAATGACCGAGGTATTTCAGGGGGGCGGGGAATATATAGTTTTCTTATACCCTCCTTTAGCATGTATGCAGTTTTCAGGACAGTGGTATCTCCGGGTGTGTGTAGAGGGTTATCGATCGAGGGTGGCGGCATGGGATGGATCGGGGGGTTGGGGTGATGAATTGGAAGGGCCGGCGACACGCGCGCGGATGTGCTCAGAGGGGAGGGGATGGGCGCTCGGGGAGATATTTATTCGCACTTCATTGATCCTGGAGGTTGACAGATGTGTTTCTGAGCATTCATTGCAATCACGCAAGAGTAAACAAGGCTTCATTGCAATTTTTTGGGATAATGTTAAGGACATTTGTGGATGTTTTCTATTTGCTCTCGCACGCGCATGGTGCCCCCCTCTCCAGTCTTAATCGTGTTAGTGAACGACTCTCCCGACACAAGTTTCATTGATACTAGATAAAACCGGCAGGTAATAATCTTTATTACATGTGTGCATATAAACTTAGTAGAGGGGGATATTTGTGTGACGCATGCGTTATTTATCGTGGAAATTAACAGATGACTTCTAGGACTGTAATAATCGGCACTCTTTTTCTCTCACACGCACATGGTGTTTTATTCAATCCTTAATACCGGTGGGTGTCCCTAGGTCTTGGGGGGAAGGGGGGGACGATACAGGAGTAATTGATTTTGGATAATACAAAGCGGTAATAATGTTTAGGACATGTTTGAATTTACGACTCGGGCCTTTGTTAATTCTGGAGGCTGACAGATGGGTTCAGGGAATGTAATAATATTAAAAGGATATCTCCTTTCTTCTATTCTTAAAGAATGTATACATATATTCGTATCGTCGAAACAACCCTGCTACGAATGAATTGGTTCAAGCGCAGATGGGAAACGTGCTTTGCGTGGACATCTGTGGGAGATGAACTTTGACGTTTCCAAGTCATTATACTTCACTCAAAGAAGAATACGATTTCACACACACACATACACACGATAATCTGTATCATTCCAAGTCACACACATAGTAGGGGAGGGAGGAGGGGCTAGGAATCATCGCGTCCCGATATATAGATTAGCCCCTCTAGTTAAATTCATTTGCTTACATCTACAATCTAAAGATTATCAACCATGTCAAGCAAATAAGCTTACATCTACAATCTAAAAGATTATCAACCATGTCTAGCGAATACGCAGCCATCCTGTTAAGCACGGTAGGATCTAGCGAGATCGTACCGAGAAAGTTGACAAATTTAGAGGTCGGTCGCGGTTACCACATAAAAAGTATAAAAGCGTTGAACACTCGCTTCGGTCGGCGAGTCCTCGCGGTTTTGGACGGGAAGTACAATGTGTGGCTGCCAAACCGTTGCTCGACGCTTACTGACGCGCAGGTAGAAGACATCGCCAGGGCGGAGTTGTTGCTCGTATACAAGGGTATCTCCACATACTTAGCAAGACGGCTATCGTGGCCTTTGAAGGTAAGTGTACATTTAAATATTCTTGGTTATACAACATGTGTCTGGAAGCGAACTTACGTAATATTTTCTTGTATCGTTTTACCGCTCTTAATTTACAACAAAATTATTCAAAAATGTAAATTTTTTTAAAACCTAATCTTAATTTTTTAATGGTTGTATATCGTTTACCAGTCTTAATTATTTAAAAATATTATGAAATATACAAATTAAATGTTATAAAGTTTTAAGATTTAAAATTCTATACAATATTTGAATTGCTCGCGAGCTAATATTCAGAAAAAATGTTATCACAAAATTAGATTGCTTTTTTTTCTTGTATCCTAAACTTTATGGTTCAAATACCTCTACAATATTTAATTTCATGCCAATATACTAACGTTTTAAAAAATTCACTCTATGGAAGTCAAATATGAATTAAATGTTAAAAAATAATATTAATTATTTTTCTCTTTTACCCAAGAGGGTAAGTGTAAATAGCTAACACAAATGTTTAAATCATTCAAATTTGCTTGATTATACAACGTGTGTGTGCGTGGAAACGAGTTTACGTAATATTTTCTTGTATCATTTTACAGATGTTAATTTACAACCAAATTATTCGAAATGTTATGGTTTAAAAAACCTATTCTTCATTATTCAATATCCTTATATCGTTTACCAGTCTTAATTATTTAAAAAAATTATAAAGCTTTATGGTTTAAACTTCTCTACAATATTTGAACTGCCTGCTTACTAATATTTAAAAAAGGTTTTCCTAAAATTAGATTATTTATTTTTCTCTTGTATCAAAAGCTTTATGCTTCAAACATCTCTACAATATTTTAATTGCTCGCGAGCCAAGATTCTAGCACCTTTTTTACTTCAATGTCTGTATATCATAGATTCATGGTCTGGTATCTGTAAGCTAACTACGCGCTTCTGTTTTATAGCTGTTTCGGAGTCACTCGATGAGATCCTAGAACAAGTCGTGCAGAGATGAAGGAATTAATGCGTGGAGGGTAGTTTTTTTAGATGCCTGCAGAGCATAGCGCGACCTTAGAACCATGTCGGGACCTCTACCAAAACAAGCTCGCCTGTCATAGTAACCCGGCAGACTAACGGGAATAAGGTGTATACCCTTGCTGAATTGATCTCTAATAAGCAACTGTTAATTTAATGCCTGAGACATGATATCGCTCGTCGTGATGGGGAAGTATTTAATGATTACATAGAACATATACCTGGACAGATTAAGATATCGAGCGTACTGATATTGGGACAAGACGATATAGACGCACATATACAAAGACTTATAACCTGTCGCAAAACCTAGGTGTACGATTTACACAGTTTAGACTTTAACTTAAACCGCTTGTACTCTCTATTAAAATTTTTGAATAGGCATGTATCCGACGCATAAAGACGTACTGTATTACCAATGAACTACCCTATAAGGATCCAAAGACGTACTCTATTACCAATGAACTACCCTATAAGGATCCTGTACAGTTTCTCGTTGCTTGCGGGGATATTAACGCGAAGGATGTAGAAGAATCAGTATCAAATAACACGATAGAGGTAAATTGCAGCCTCATCTGCGAGTTTAGACATCCTACCGAAGGTAGAATTGAGAAAGGTTATTTCAACTCGACGCTATGTGATATATTTGTTCCAACAATTTTGAAGGAGATATTCGAATATAAGGGGTTTTTCCCACTTCTTGCTCAGATTGAGGCCTTTGTCTCAAGAGACTCGGGATGGATATAAGACGGCACGTTTAAAATGAGAATCAATATCTCGAAAAACTCAGTTTTCTCGATCGGAACTCGGGTTCAACTCCCTGAAATTATAGCCAAACGTAGAACGTTGATAAATGTACAATCCGAAGAAGGGCTTTGCTTCCCCGTATCTGAATTGACCTGCCTATTTGAACCGACGGGAAGACCGCAACGTTTATCGTCTTATCCTAATTTTAGAGACGCTCTGGAACTTGATGGAATCCCGCTCCCGTTCGAAATGAGGTATATCGATTGCGTCGAAAGTCTTAACGATATATCCGTTAATGTGTACAGCGCAAAACACGAAGTAAGTGACACTTATATTGACACTGCTGTCAATTTTAAAACACTAGTGATTGTTCCTGTACACGTCAGTGATTGTTCCTGTACACGTCAGTGCTAAGGAACGCGCCAGGCATGTTCATTTATTCATGATAAGAGTGCGTGGAACAAAAAACTTATCATTTCAGCGGAATCAAAAATCTATCTCGGTTAATAAACCCGCAACTAACGTTAACATCTAAGAGTGGACGTAGGTACTTTTGCGATCGATGTCTGACCGCGTTTCTGTCCGAAAACAAACTCGCAAAGCATAAAGATACGTCCATAAAATTTGGTGCGGTAAGGAGTACATTCCCTCAAGGAGACAAATTCTTCACGTTCTCACAGTATAAACAGCCGGAGAAAACAGGATTTATCGTACATGCGGACCTGGAGAGTTTACTCAGCTGATAGAGACTTGCGATCCCGACACGAAATTTTCTTATACTTACAACGTACAGCGTCATGTCGCTTATTTAGTAGGTATCTACACTAAATGTAATTTCGATGATAGTTTCTCCGAATACCGCCACTTCACGGGAGAAGATTGTACAAATCAAATCGTCGAGGCACTCGTAGATACGGCAAAGCGAATACTAGACTACTATAGTACCATCGTTCCAATGGCGCCTCTAACACCCACACAAAAAGATACCCATAATATTGCCTATCATTGCCATATATGTAAAAAGCCTTACGAGAATGATGATATTCTTGTTATGGATCATTGCTACTTGACAGGACTTTATCGTGGGAGTAGTCATGTGGGATGCAATATTAATTAAAAGAACCCGAACTACCTGAGCGTAGAAATCCATAGCGCGCGTTGCTACGACAATTTTTTCCTTCTTGAATAGCTTGTTGAACGTAGAGAGACAGATCCGTTGACGGGAGAGATCGTTCTCGTCAATCCGGGAAAAGTCAAGGTTATTAGAGAGACTATGGGGAGATTCAAAATGATCATGAAATATATTTGGAATGGGTATCGATGGATCACGATTAAAATTATAGACAATTTCAGCTTTCTATGTATGTCTCTAGAGAAATACGTATCGTACCTCGAACCTGAGCAGCTTAAAACAATTCGTAAGTATCATCCTGTGGATGAACGGTTAAATCTGGTCACTCGTAAAGGGGCGTTTCCCTACGACTATACAACGTGTATCTAAAACATTTCATCAAACTTTGGCAGGCTATTCCTTGGGTAAAAATAGAATAACCTAGCAACCTAGGGTCCATCTTGAATAATAAGGGCAGTATGCACCCTTAAAGATAGAGCTAAAAACGACTGTTCTGTGAAATATTATGAAAACTGCTTAGGTTATTACAACCGGTGTATCGTGAGCTTCCTGCCTGCAATCAGCACAGGTTGGCTTACCACGGCATCGCAGCTTTGTATGCCCAAATTCCTGGAACTGAAAATAGCGCCGGGGGTTAGGGACATACGGCCGGACCCTGAACACGTGGAAGCCTGCTCGGACCTCCTTTGGAAGGGTAGGAGTCGAAAAGGTTAGAATATATGAATCCGTCTTTTTCTCATTTCCGTTCTTTTTAATAATAATGCGGTAGACTTCGATTACATGCTGGAGGGCGAGCTCCTAACAGATCTCCCCAACGCTCACACAGTCGAGGTCATAGCAAGTGACCACTCCCTTGCAAACATTGAGGAACCTGTGGGGCTCAACCTTTACCTTCAACCGTGTCGTGTTGCTCAACGGTATTTCATTAATAGCCATTATACACTTTTTTAATGAACATCTGTCGTTGTTTGGATCATTATTGTGCCATCGCGCAGCTTTCTAATTGAAACATTAGATTTTGCTGCACCATTTATCACACTTTCGAGGATAAATGGGTTGACACGCTTGAGGTTTTCATCGCTCTCCACTCGAGACATTACTAAAAAGCGGGGCTGAGGCCTCAATACTTCTCGAATATTTGATATTGGGCTCAACGGTCTTTCTCGTTTTCGCCTCTTTCCAGCATTACGGCCCTGTGAGGGGCCGCGCAGTGAGGTGCCAGCGGTGACAAGGTGATCGGACATGCCGTATTTGGGGACAACCTACACAGTACTCGGATCGTAGACCCAGGGTGATCCATGTTGGTTCTACCACATATGGC
>CABFWB010010166.1:0-10188 GCA_902151455.1 Timema bartmani | reverse complement strand
ACATTGAATTTAGAAACTAGTCCATATAATCATGGGTATGCGGCGCAGGACTAGCATACCCAGAGAATACGCCACTGCATAATAGCCAAAGAAGAAGACCGTCTACCTGCTAACCTGCCCCCTTCCCCACCCTAAACTTCACCCCAAGACTTTCCAGTCATTCCACCACTGACAAGAGGTTTTTTTGGTTCTCAACGGGACGGACAGTTAGCATTCACTTTAATATTTTTCTCAGCAACACAAATGCTATCTTACGGATTTTTCTCGACATTAGCTCTTCCCAAACAACGTTAAACATTAGAAGAAAGAAAATATTTTTTAAATATGTAAAGTCCATGTGTTCTATAGATAATATTCGTGTTAGATCATCAGATAATTACGTTTGAGTTTCCACTATAGAAACAGGTTTTGATAATGGTTATAGGAAGGTCAGGGTTTGATCCCACACTAAGTTATTTTAAGGGTAAATTTTGATAAACCTTTTCCCACTTCCAAATCTGGAAAATTAAGATACATTCCCTTAATAAATCTCATTTATTCAGCCTTATTTCCTTCTTGTGATAAATATTAGATATGTAAGTCGATGGGAGGCTCTGTGAATATTGTAAACGGACATTATAAGTTTTAATAAATATTCAGGTGGTAAGCTAAGCAAATAAAACTTGTTTTAGTTTGACATGTTTATAAAATTAATTTTGTTCCCCTCTCTAACCAGTACACCTACTCAGAATCCAAAAGCCCGTGTGAGAGAGGCTATCGGTAGAATAGAGGCTTTGGGTAGATTTGATATAAAATTAGTTTATTAATTTATAATTAATATATTATTATTGTAGCAAGTGGACTTTATAATATCCTAGTTGAGTACGAAACAAGCGCGTTAGAGCACGCAGCCGCTGAAGCGGGTACACAGTTTATCGCAAACGGCCAAGTGGGGAACCTATGATCTTTGGGACGGTTTCTATGGGGTTTCTTCCAATAATTAAGTTAAGCTAATTAACGGTGCTAACTACTATATCTGTACACTGAGGTATTTCTTAAAGAAATGTCATCGCTGAAAATTTAAAATCTATTGCAACCTGATCATAGATTACTTTATTTGTTTTTAGGAAGCTTTTTTTACACTCCAAAGCAGCATGTCACCTAAATCAAAATGACATCTACAAACTGTAATCCACACAAAATGCTAAACTACAATAAGGGAATCAGAAGAGGATAATTAATACCTATGTATTTAGCAATAATATAGTTTGGATTCTACTTACATTACGTGGATGTTCCCGGATACGATCAACATGCTTTCACCAAATGTTCTACTAGCATGGCGGAAGCAAAGGCGTGGCATTTTCAACGCACGTCTAACCTCTTGACCTCAACATTGAAGAAAGACCAGACGGTCCTGGGTTCATCGCAAGCGACGCCGTGAGCTACGACAACTACGCCCTTAGCGGACTTCCTTTGCAACTCTTTCTCCACCGTTTCAAAATTCCCTCCCCCGTCCTCCCTATTCCATTGTTTATCTTGCCCAATTTTCTAGTCGAGAAAAGAGTATATAACGAGGGACTCCTAGGTTCACAGATTGTAGTTCATCACTTGGATATCTTCGAAGAAGGAAACTCTNCTTGGATATCTTCGAAGAAGGAAACTCTGCTCCAGCACCTGTAGAAGATACTGCTGACCATGATGGTTAGGTCGTGGGTGTCACCGCCTCGACGCCGAGGGAATCTTGTCTATTGATCTAAGTATTCAGTTGTTTCCCAAGTCCTTCAGACTTGTTGATTTAGTCCATATGACTATGTAAGATTTTTGTTAGTCAAAAGTGGCTATGAGATTAGTCTCACGTCCATCAGACGTGTTTGCTTTAATCAAGATGATTTCTTTTTTATTTTGTCCTTCAGATGCTATGTCCTAGTCAGAGGGACTAAATGTAATTTTTTGAGTATAGCTGATTTAATTTTCTGTTAGTCAGTAATTTTGACTACATATTTTTACTATATCCAAATGATATAGCTTAAATGCAAGAGCCTTGAGCTCTATATGCAATAGAACCCAGGCTTTAGAGTCCTCTTCTTCACAAGTTCATTCTTCCACTCTAAGTCCATAAGACTTCAGAATATCATATGACGCCGTGGACGTCATGCTCATATGTTCTAATGTTTGTATGGATACAAGCAGGTTGTCTAACACTTTTACATGAGGACCTAGTTAGGTCAGTATCTCACAGCGCTCTTGTTGGCGTCTCTTATTTTGTGTTATTATTTTGGGTATGCAAAGTGCGGAACACGGCTAAGTTTGTATGGTGGCCCGCACAGATAGTACTTTCTTTCGCCCCTTGGTTGGCGGATCTTATGATTTAGTATTTAAAGTTAGTGTATTCTAAAATTGAGGTTTAACCCAGGCAGTGGGTAGTGACATAAATGTACTATTGAATGCTCTGGCAGTTCCCACTGGGAAAGGACCGGCCATAGTACTATCTAGTGTAGACACCTGGTTGCCTTTTAGCCATTTACTGATCTAATGGACAGTCCGTCCTCTTACAAAATCTGAAACGGTTTTTTATTACAAACCTAGCTAGTTAGCTAGGACGAACTTCGGTTAATAACTTTAAAATTATAAGTTATGTTGTCACATCTTTATTTGTATCTAATTCACCTTGGTTTTGTTTAGACCCTTCTGGTCGAAGTCAGGCGCTAGCCCGACTGTGTTGGAATCCAATACTCCCCGTTTACGTAGCGTCCTTTTGACTGTTGCCGTGTCGTCTTGGACACGTATTCTTCCGAGCTACGGGAAGTTCCTATAACTTTGGAGTTGTTAAACCCTATCTTTAAGCCAGTGTTAAACTTAATATTGTTCATTTATGAAGCACTAGTTTTTCTTTGCCCATTCAATGGACTTCAACCACTGTTCCTACTTTCTATTTTTTATTTACAAACTGTAACCTGATATCAACCTTTATGTTATTGTTTAATAAATCTATTTTTGTTGCCTATTTAATTCTTTTTCTGTTAAAAAATATGTTCCTATTTCACTCACAAGTATAAAATGTAAACTCTTACGGGTGACCAATTTTCATAAGAAGAGCTCTTTATAAAATACGAAATTTTTTGTGGTTAGCATTGATAACATTTTATTAATTATTAATGTTATTTTATAGCTATTTTTTGTATAAAGTGGTAGCCTTAGACTATACGACTTGACGAAAGAATACGTGGAGGTACCTCTAATATCTTTTCTAGCTGTAAAAATCTCGGTGTAAACAGATTTAAACGCATGAAGAAGCCATTTTATACCACTTGACCACCAGTACAGGTCACAATTATTTTAAACTATTTGTAGTTTTACTGGAATTTATAAGCATTCAATATTTTAGGAATATGTAAACATAAATGACTACAAATCTAATTTTTCTCCTAACTAGAAGAGCCGCCGTCTTTCTTCAACAAGTTTTGAGTTAATGTTATGTGTGAGTCAAAATTGTGGCTGAATATCCGTCATGCTGAACTGTCTTGGCTAGCTTCGTGTTAAGATCCAAAGTTCTAGAATTCTATTTAATCAAAATGGCAGGTCAATCCAAAATTAAAAGTGTAACTTTTTATAAACAACTATAAATAAACTAAAATATCACGTCAATTCCTGGTGCATTCTGCCTCCCATGAGCGTGACGTTTTAGTCTGCGTGATCACCGTTACTCCTGGGGTGTTGAAGCAGCGTAGTGTCAGTAATTTTATTTATCAACGCGTCTTACTATACATTAATAATTACTTTAATGTGGTATGGGTAGTTAGTTATCTGCATTTGCGTGGATGGAGGGTGGGAAACCAACCTACAGTGTTTCGAACAATACTGGACGTAAATATATGGCGCGTATAGTCTGACCCAGAATTTTAAATCAGTGTCACTAGAGAGTCTCACTATAGATTACTCTAGAATGATTAATTGCGAAACATCGGTCTAAGCGGCACTCTTGCCATATACTAGACTGGGGTAGTCCGCTAGCAACCGTTTGAGAATCACCCGATTTGGGTAATAATGGGTCTCCAAATCTAGTAAAGTGTGTGTTTGTCAGCTAGCCGGTCTGGAGGATGTAATATATATCATTTTGGGTAGTTTCCCAACATTGGTCCACCTGGTACAACACCATGACACGGAACTAATATCGAGGGTTCGATTCCCTGTCGTGTTTACTTACTGTCATAAAACAGCCTGGGTGTTATGCACTGAGAGCCTGCCGATTTAGACAGCGTGGTGATGGGGGTGTGATTTTCCATTCTTCCTCCACGATAATGCTGTACACTTCATTTCTATCACCACGTTTTTATAACTTTTAGATTTGTTAGTTAGGTGGTGGGTGGGGTTCGAATCTCCAGTAGTTAATATTCACTTGTATGTAAACAGTATATATATAATTTACTATAAGTTATCTTACTTGTGCTAATCTCTATTACATTTTATTCATTCATAATTTAACGTTTATCGTATAGATATACAGTGTAAATATTTTAGTTCCTTATTGTCGAGTAGTATTACAGACACAATTCGGGACTTTAATCTGTTGCTTTTAATAGTAGCCAGGACGGTGTAGTAAGACTCCTCTGTCCATTATACACTAGTGGAAAAATAAGAATTTTCTTATCACAGCGTCAAACTAATATATAATCATTACTCTAGATGGATAGGGAAGAGAAACATTAAAATCTAATGGTTCACACAAAAAATCAAATTAGGTACACATTAAAAACCAATGGGGCACAAAAACATCTTTTTAGGGAACAAGGTCAATGCGTGGGCAGTATTGTAAACGATCAAATACAGCGCAATTAGAAGGACTATTCAATTACCAGGCGAGTTTGAACACGATTGCCTCACAATATTTTACCTATATGACAGCTATGTTCTGAAACAGTGTGTAACCAATAAATCTTAACATTTACCAGGCTGCGCTATTTAATATTTAATTCTTGCAAAGTAGTCGTCACGTGTATATTCCTATCTCTTCCCTCTCTTTGAATATTCAAGGATTTCTAAACAACTTATTCTAGGGATTTTTTAAAATAAAAGCATTATCTTACTAGTTTGTTTTATTGACAAACAGCAATAAATTAATTTAATTTCAAACATTTATAGCGTGCAACCACAACAAAATAAAGTTATTTTATTGACAAGCAGCATTATTATTTAGGTCTTCTGACCGCTACAGGTAATTAAGTTTAGAGTTTAGCATACAAAATGAACTATATTGTGGTAGCTAGAAAAATTTAATCAATCTTCTAGCTAATACAAAAAGTTAATCTCTTTTGTACAGTTTATGATACAATACCATCCCATCTACCATCTAGAAAATGAGTAGGAGTCGCCTCTAAAATGGTTCAGGACACGCTGAGAGGCGATAGAACACGGTAGTTCTCCCTCCAGTTAGATGATGGATCGGTTCCTTTATATTCTACCTTAATCATCCCTACCACATTATCTAAATATATAGACGTTTAGCCAGAACGGGTGCGAACAATTTTAAACCCCACATTCTTCTCTCGGGTTTGGCAACTACATGGCATGAAGCATCCGGCGAAAGATATCGGGTTCGAATTTAAGTGGGGAACGCAATATAAGTGTCAAGCTCATCTAGTTATAGCTTTCCGATGGGGTAGGGAGAGGTTGGGGTTCAAATCCCTGCTGAGTTGTACTGTTTGTAGTTTTCACTAAATGGTTTTCCCACTCCCCCTCCACGTAAACGCTGGAACATTTCCTTTATATTATACTTTACTCCTCCCTTCCGCATTATCTTCACAGACCACCACCAAGGGTCCATTCTAGTATGTTGAATACCTACATCCGTACATGCCGACAGTAGCTATCAAACAAACCAAAATTTTTAGGCTTTTTTCGGAAGAGTGGCCCCTAACTGTGGATTATAAATCACTGTGATGTTTCTATCTGGGGAGAGGCCCTTGAATGTGTATAATAAGAGCTGTGTCAATGGTCTTTAGTTGCGACATCACCCTAATGAATGATGGCGTCACCGGTGAAAACCCATTGCCGTATTGAAGACCAACATATACCAACAAATACAACGGAAAAGAAACTCCATTGCGATGGTGATTATTAATAAACCTTTTCTACATTGAAGGACACTAGGTCGTTAGCCTCATGTCGTCATGGAAATACAATCTATTCCTGTCTTGACTTGTAGAGCCCCTAACTGGCGCCATGTATGAGTAATCAGGGCTGTGACAGAGCAATGACGTCACCAGGGAGAACCCATTGCCACATAGAAGGGGGTAATGAGGGGGTTTGCGGTATCACCCATTCCTGTCTTGACACGTCGAGCCGCCAAACTGGTGCCGGGTATGAGTCATCAGGGTTGTGATGACGTCACTGGGGAAAGCCCATTGCCACATAGAAGGGGCGGTTTGTGACATCACCCATTCATGTCCCAACACGTCAAGCCAGCAAACTGTCGCCAGGTATGAGTAATCAGAGTTGCGACATCACTCGACACCAAAATATATTCAAAGGCTCGTGACAGGGAGACCGGGCCAGTAGCTCGCACTTTATGTTAGACAGCCGTCGAGAGAGTATGCCAGTGCAAGCTCTCGCCCTCACTAGCGGTGGGTAGAATTGGTGACATTTTATGAGAGGTGGGGGACCGGCCGAATGAACACGCATGATCACCGTCGAAGAAAGAATGCTCGACTCCAGGAACTGTACGCTTCAGCCAATAAAATACACAAAAAACTTTCCACAACCAACTCTGCCCCCCCAAACATTCGAGCCTATGGGGCACACATACAAATCAAATGAACACACATTTAATTCAAATAGGACACACTGGGAAGTATTGAATAAGTTTGGACATTAATAAACCACCTACAAACAAGGTCAATGACCCCACGCCAACACACTGGTCAATTGGATTACGTCACAGGTGAAAACCAAACCAAAATAACCTAATCTTGGTTGCAACTTCACACGCCATGATGACGTCACTTGAGGAAACCAATCTCCAAGGTTGTGACATCACACACCATGATGACGTCACTGGGAAAAACCAAGCTCAGCGTCAAAGGTCAAATTGTGGTGAGGTTTCATGCCTACTACTGTATAATTAAAAGTAAAACGTTTCTAACACGATAACTTTTCCATGATTTACTTTAAATATTTTAATAGGTGCTATATGTTTTCAATTTTCTTAAACATCTGTTTAAAAAATATCCACTTCAGACATTGCAGGCATTGTTCACGAATTATTGGCTTTCCCACACATTTGAAACGAAACTTTTGACGTGATATATTTGGATACTCGTAAAACTTAGACAAAATGCTAATTTTAACATTTATTAAAAAAAATAGAGTTTAAAATTTTATTTGATAGTTTATATTGCTTTCACTTTACGCATCTGTCAATATTATATGATATGGTATGTTTCTTTAAGAGAAATAACGATGTTTGTTTATAAGCAACAAAATGGAAGTCCCGTTAGGTGGGAAAAGGTCAGCACTTGCTGGGAAACCAATGGATTAAAAATAAATGGTAAGTTTTCATAATAGTCTGTAGATACAACAGGGAAGGGAAGTGGATTCCACCAAACCCCCTCTGCTCAAAATATTAAATTCCACTTTTCTCACATCTTAGGTGCATTAAATTAGGAGATGTAGAAATATACTTTAGTGGGTTGGGGGTGAAGATTTTGGTGATGGATTGAATGAGGGGAGGTGAAGTAATAAATTATAAAAATGACTTATTTAACTGTTAGAGGACCCGCCTCGGTGGCGCAGTTAGCTAACGCACTAGCTTCATGTTGAGATAAAATGCCGAGGACGGGGATATCAAGGTTCGAATCTCGGTCGAGTGAACTGGGGATGGTTCTTCCTATATGGCTTTCCACTCTCCCTCCACGTAAATGTGGATTAAATTCATCTAAAAAGCAACTTTTCCCATTCCTAACCCATTAGCCTAATTAGTACTTAAGCGTATGATCCGAACGGGTTGTAGGGCTAAGACTCTGTGCTAATAATAATAAATAACTGATGAGGGCTGTTCTCATAACTACAAACATGCTAGCGTTGAGTGAGGCCTTAATAATGTTTATTATTACACTGCGTTATTAACCAAAAGGTACGAAAAAATCAGAAAATTTATTAATTTTGCTCGATTCTAAACCGCTTAGCGGGAAAAAATTTCCAAATCAGACATTTTTGCTAAAGATAAATTAGATTCTTGAATAGGGAACTATACCCATTAGAGGATCTATATTAGGCCTAGCTATATAGGCCCACTTAATGTTATGTGTCATATTTGTATTTAGTAAGTGGTTGTTTGATTAATTCAATTAAAATTAAAACTAAATTTTCAACTCGTGCTTTACCATAGGATATCAGAACTTCAAAGGATAACCCAAAATTAAAAATGGTCTGATATTCCATGGCACTGAACAAGGCAGCAAGGATGGCTTAGCTACTGCAATATTTGGTACTCAACACAATAAAGTAGGAGTGTGCCGGGATTCTAGAATTTCTTGATTATTGTAGGGAAATAAATTATTTCTCGTTCCCAACCCGATTGTCAGCACAGATATGTATAATCTCGAAAATTTCGGGGATTATCCTTCTATTCCTGAATATATAAAACATTGGATACTTAAACATATTATATATTTGCTATTATTATTTGGTATGTGATAGGTATTTATTTAAGTTATTTTCGTTAATCGATTTATTTTATATCTCACTCAAAACAAATAATATAACTTAAATAAATATATTTCAAGTAGTCACCCTACATATTGAAGTGTTATGCACTCTCTATCGAGTTACCAGTCTTATACTACGCAACAAATCTAAGGCTAGCAAGGACATGTATTGCTGGTTGCAATCACCAAGCAGTAGTCAAGCATGTGTAGTCTAGAGGTAATAAGTATATTTCATATTATAGCTTATTTGGCCTATATTTGTTTAAATTTCCACTATTAGGGCCTATGTAGTAGTCATTTAATCAATTAAATATTGCACAGAGCTTTAAGATAGTATTATCAATTTTCGTAAATTCTTATAGTAATAATAATAATAATAATAATAATAATAATAATAATAATAATAATAATAATAATAATAATAGTAGTAGTAGTAGTAGTAGTAGTAATTATTTTTAGTTCTTATTCTCGTCCCAAAATAAGAAATTCTAAAAATTTCGTTCCCGAGCTTATCTCGATTTTTGAGTCTCGTTCTCGTCCTTATCGCGAACGAAAAAACTAGATCTCGCAAGCTCCTTGGGATTACTTAAAATAAACTTGAAATCAGTCTTACTCGTCTTGCTTTTGTACCACAAGAGAACTATGTGAATGAAGCTATCATTGATGGGATAGATAGTTGAGTAACAAATAAAGTTCTTGTAAGAACCTGATCACAATCGAGGTTTAGAGAGATTTTAACTCTACCTTAATTGTACTAACTTTCCTGTCAAATGTTAAGCGATAACCTACAAGTAGTTCTTATCTAAACGCACTGCAACGTTGTTACTTTTTCATAATGTGGCTGATAATGGAGAACCTGAAGGGTGACGAGACCAATTACTTTAAAACTGACATGTTCCCTTTACATATTTGTCCACTACCCCACTCTTCTCCATTAGATTGCTGCCACAATTTTATGGCTTTAAGCGTTTTTAAAGTGGGGCTATTTTGGGTCATGAGGCTATTTTACGAATCAAAATAAGAATTAAACTAATATTATACTGCTCTACTCAAACTGCTACAACTCAGCTACTCTGCGCATATTTGATGGTATTTAGTTATTATAAATATGGAATGAGCTATTGGCTGGAATCCTGATTAGATAAAATCAAGTTATACACGTTTAAACTGCTGGAAAATTGGTTTTATCATCCCAAGATATGTTAGATTGAAATTTTTTCTAGCGATTTAGATAATCGTATTTGAATCCTAAGATTTAACCCTATTATAGTTGTTGATTTTTGTATTAAAAAAACTAATTTTTAGTTAGTTCTCTAAGGTTCGGCTTTAGAACATAGTTTTATTTCTTTTGGATTTCTTTTAAAATATAAAATTAATTAGTTGGTGCTCATTAACACTTTTTACTTTCTCTCTATCTTACAGGTAAAGTATGGTGATCGTCAAAAAAATCGAACTCAAGATTTTGATGAATCTTGACGTTTCATGATTCCCTGAATCCGAAAAA
>CABFWB010010165.1:0-10188 GCA_902151455.1 Timema bartmani | reverse complement strand
ATCAGCCAGGACTACCCATACTTGTCATTGACTCTAATGGCGGGTGGGGTAGTTTGGGCAACAGGGGAAACCCGTTAAGGTTTGGTTTCACAATGCATGGCGCTGACCACTACGCGCCTGACTACATGCCATTTGGTCACAAGAGGTGAAGGGGTGGGAGAGATTGGTTTCACAATGTTAGGTGCTGACCGCCACACGCCTGACAGCATGCCATTTTAAAACCATTGCCTGCTATTACTTATTTATTTTTCTTGAAACTATCATAACAAGATAAAATTGTAATGAAAGTGCGAATAATAAGCTTAAAAGAAACTGGGGGTTCGTGGGGACGGGGGGCGCGCGCCTTCGTGCCTTAGGGACGATCCGCCCCTGTCCATCACTGTTATATTTTTAGAGCGAAGTAATTTTATATAAATTACATATAGCCACTAGCGTGTCGTGGAGTGTTTCAAAGAAATCAGAGTTGGTTTACACGGTACCTATGATATGTTATCCCCCACTTAGGTAATATTTGACCAATCATCCATATGCTTTGCTCTGCATGCCTCACATGAGAATGTATTCCCAGAGGTACCTGACAAATGAATATTCTACTAAGGGGTTTGAAAAATGTACAGTTAGAGATTAAACTAATGCTGGAAGCACCTCACGACACGCCAGTGAATAGTACATTTTAGCAGGGGCAGCCCTAGGGTGGTGGGAACGGTGCGACCACATTGGGTGCCTTTATAGGGAGGGTGCTGAAAATGCAACGACAGGTCGTCTGCGCAAAAAATAAAACCCAAGCACCTAAATACAACTTAATCTTACCCGCCAACATAAATTGTATACCTAACAACCCAGCTTGCTGTTCACATATTATTTTAACAAACTAATCATCAAGAAGAGTTCATAAACGCAAGAGCTTAATCACCACACAACCCAGGTTGGTTTTTATTTATTATTTAAACACAACTGCAAAAAAAAATTATGTCTTTCATAATTAATTTGTTTATATAATAATTAAATACCTGGTGATTGCAAAATAATAGTAGCTGAATGAAATTTGCAGATCTTATTAATAATAGAAGGTAATGATTAAAAAAACAGACAACAAAACTGCGTTTAAATAATGCTTTAAAAATTTAGATTTTATTATCATGTTAGTAATTTTGGTAATAGTATAACTTTTTTGTATTATTGCTTTCATTTTAATTATACAATCAATTTTACACAAAGAACCAAATTAAGCTATTCAAAAACTTCTAAATTATTAAAATGTGATAATAGTTGTAAGATCTTAGTATTTTTTAAAAATTATTAAATTATTACTTTCTATTATTATTCATGGAGGCAAATAACTATTTATTAAAAGGAAACAAAGGCAAGCAAAGAGAATCACCTACGTGTCAAGTCCAAAATAACATTTAAATCTTAATCAAAGATAAGTTAATTTATGCTTCAATTTCGAACTTATTTTGTTCACCCAACTTACGTAGGTATGTACTATCGCTGCGTTTCAAAGGTATACACATACAGCGTGAAATTCGCACTCAACGTTGTAGAAATGTTAACGTGTTGAGACCAATATTTACATTTATAACTTGCCTAAAGTACATAAATAGAAAAGATTGCATTATTGTTACCAACCGAGATGAGTCAATGGTAATTTTAGCTCGAGTTATTCGAGTCAAGAAAATCACAACTCATGCCATCACTAGTGCCGCGCTGGCCCCACCTCTTTCACCGACCGCCAGCCTTGCGGTCGTCATGGCGTTCATTTGCGTGAGGGTGCATAGGTATTGTGTGGCGAGCTCCGAGTGAAATCGAAACGTTACTTGTTGTCGACACGTTATTACTGTCATAGCAGGTATTCTGTGAGGACTGTGAATTCATTGACATTGAATATTGTTATGTAATGTTAGATATTATTTACATGATGTTAGAAACAACATCATGTTAGACACATTCACACACAAGTTAGATTATAATCATACCTAACCTGGTCCAAATAACAATTTGGAAATCAGATTTTCAATACATTTAGGTCTAATACGTATTGTATTTGTTCCTTCTATAGTAAAAGTTTACAAGTGACAATACTTTTGTTTGTAGAATTGGCCTTAGGTAATTGTAGTTTACTTTAGTATCGTAAATATTTAACAAAGTGTTAGATGTGTCCTTTACAGACGAAACATGTCGCTACCTCCAAAAAAACTATCTGGCTCGCAAAACTTAAAGAAAGAAAACGAAAAAAGCAGGGTGAAACCGAGAAGGCTTCAAAATTGCTTGCAAAATTTTTAAGAGTTGAGAAGTCATCTGAATCCTCATCATCAGAATTGGCTCAACACGTGCCGGAAAAATACCTATTTCATGGAAGTTCTTTAGACGAAGCCCATGAAAACGAAGAGCAGCATTAACAAGAAAATTTATCTGTTTCTGGAATGTCATCTGCAGTTAAAAATATTACAGAAGAGGGAATATCACACATGTCATCCACATCGCGTTTTCAAAATGCAAATTATGATGATATTTCAAAATGGCCACTCATTGACTCTGTAACCAGAGATGAAATACTTATTAGAAAACCTGTGAGATATTAAATAAGCAACGAAAATTATTTTTTTTAAATTGGTGGTCGTCACTTTTCAAATAAGCATTTTCAAAGACTAATGCCAAATGGAGAAACTTATAAAAGAAGATGGCTTGTTTTCTCTAAATATGCAGATAAAGTATACTGTTTTTGCTACTGTTTATTCAAAAAAAGTTCCCACACTAATCTGGGAAAAGAAGGATTTGATGACTTGAGAGGTGCAAAGCTCTATAGCCAAACCATCAGTTAAATCGGTTTCTTTGTTAGGATTTCTTCAAAGACAATTTGTTCTATTCACTGGATCAACAAAGCGATGAGAAGTGATATCTATACACGTAAAAGGACTATCGCTGAGAAATGTTTGTGAAACTCGTTGGGAGAGTATAGTTTCTAGCCTAGCTGAAGTTCGTTATCACTACTCTTCAATTCGTGACGCCCTTTTAGATCTTCACAAAGAAACGAATGAACCAGTTGCTGCATGAGAAACTTGGTCCCTGATTTAGGACATGGAACAATTTCAGTTCATAGTTACAATGGTATGATATTTTGTTTAAAATAAACATTGTAAGTAAGGCTCTGCAGTATGAAACTATGAATCTACCAAACGCTTCATAATTGCTGAAAATCTGTTCGGAATTTGTGAAAGAGTACCGGGGTTATTCGTCTGCTCTGATAACAGCAAAGGAAATTTCTTCTCAGGCTGGAGTGGATCCTAATTTTAAGCCAGTCCGATCCCGAAGAAAGAAGAGATTATTCGAATATGAGGCCGTAAATGAGGCACCAATATATCCTGAAGAATTGTTTAAAATGAACATATTTTACCCAACGATCGATTCAATCGAGAATTCGTTGGTCACTCGATTTACAGAAACTTTTAAGCTTGAATCCATTGTTGAAAGAGATTGAATCAGCATAACCAATAAATGCTCTTCAACTTATTAAACAAAATGGTTGTCAGGATTTATTCCCGAACGTGTGGACAGTGCTTCGAATTTTTCTAACCATACCTGTCACTGTCGCTAAAGGAGAACGAAGTTTCAGTAAATTAAATCTTATTAAAACTTATTTAAGTTCATACCATGTCTCAGGATAGACTGTCAGATCTTGCAATTTTGTCTATAGAAAATGGTATTGCCCAGGACTTGAATTATTCTGAATTTAATTTAAAAATCTGCAAGTGCTAAAGCAAGGAAGGTGCTAATCTAGGCTTTTGAGATATTTTTTAAAATTTATGTCTCCCTTTTGAATTAATTTACGATGTAAATTATTGTATGAGTGATGTGAGCGTTGTATGCGCCATAGAAGTTTAAATAAACATTTTCAAATGAATACTATTCTTATTTACTCTTATTATTTATCATCGATACTACTACTTTACTAATCTTTCGGAAGACTGAGTTATTAATATATAAACATGTAATAAATGCATGTTGGGTGGTCCACGGGGTTACCAAAATGAGATCTCGTACCACCTGAAAAACTTGCTAGGGCCACCCTTGCATTTTATAAATATCACTTCCAGGTCTTACTTGGTCAAATAATATTAATGAACTGGTTGGTAAGTAGAAATTTAAGATAAATATATAAGGAAACACAACTCTAAATATTCATATAGTCATAATTTGATTTCTATTGAAATATTTAATCATTTGGAACAACATCTTATATACCATTTTTAAGACCTGAACATGGCGTGAAATGCCGAAATATGTAATCGTTACAAGAATTATGAATACTTAGTCATCCATTACACTAAAGAGACGGGATCAACTTAAACTTCAGATAAGGGACACCCCACTTTATATTTTAAATTGAATTGCCGTTTTGTTACATAAAACTTAAAACTAGAAACCATATTCAAAACTTATAATTTTTTACTTTCTCACTATTTTACAGGTATAAAAAGTATTGTGATCGTCAAAAAAAAATTGAGCTCGAGATTTTGATGAATCTCTATTTTTTATGACCCCCCCGAATCCGTAAAATTAGTTTTTGAATTTCCATATGTCTGTCTATCTGAATATATGTACCTCCAACTAGAGCCTAACTATTTAATCGATCACGCTAGAACTTATTATCTAGGGTTTTCATAGGGTTTCCACAGGGAGTTTTTTTAAATTGGATATCTAACCTTAAAATTAAATGTAGTTTACTGAAGGGCAAAAGGAGAAAAAATTGATTTTCTCAAAATCGGCTATAACGATTTTGATTAAATTTCGTATCTAGGCGTTGATTATGATTATAAAATAAACTGGATATTTTCATTTTCCTATGAAAATTACTTTAAGGATACTATACAATGGCGGAAATTTCCGTATCCCCGCAAATGTTTGAGATACTAAATAATATATCATTGCCAAATTGTTTTACTATTAAAAATAAATAACTTTTATACGAAATTAATTTTTATGAAACTAACAGGTTCTGAGATATTGGCAAATATATTAATACAATTTATTGAGCTATAGTTGTAAAGAGATACTACTTAATTTTTAACGCAATAATTCTCCTATGCCATAGAGTAATTAGATATAAGTAAGTCTCTCAAAAAGCTTATGTTATTTTTCCTTAAACCATTTAAAAAAAATGTTTGTACAACAAGGATCTATCTCCATTTTAGACTCAATAGTCAATAGTTACAATTTTATTGGTCAAAATTTATAAATAAGGAATTTAATAACATTGCGAAGACATGAAGGTGTGCAAAACCATATAAAATATACAAAATTTAAACGGAAGTCGAAATTTTAGTACAATGACTCAAAAAAGTTGTACATAAATATAGTGTAATTTATGCTTGGTTTTGCCAGTGTATATTATTTAGTTTCACATATATTATGAGTTCTGAGTAAATTCTCCATTTTTAAACAATAGGGCGAGAAAGTCCGTGTGGAGTTCCATATACCATTTATTTACTATTTAATCTAAGTGTAATTACACATATGTTAAATTATTATTTTTTAAATCTGAATAAAACCTGCACATTCATTCACTCATGTTTGTTTATTTAACCAAAATTTTATATTTTAAATTTTAAAATTTTACTTATTATCTACTTTTAATTATTAATGTTAAATAATTAATTTCTCACATTGTTTCTTTTGTTTTAATGTATTGTAATTTTACATCGTTCTTTGATATATAAACACATAGTATTTTAACACATACACTGTAAAAATTATAAGAATAATTCCTATATTAGTGGTTCAACGTTATTTATCAGAATACTTTATTAATTCCTACAATTTTGAATTTTAGTGTAGCTATCACATTTGTTATAATACAATTCTCTTAACATTTCTGAATATTACTTTTGCATTTAATATTATTTATTAGTAACTTTTTGACTTTCAAACATATCCACCAATTTAAGATTATTCACAAAATCATAAATTTATATTTTTAGAATGTATAATGTTACTTGTTAATTACCTTCTAATCAGCACTACAAATATGACTTTATAATTTACTTCACTTTTTATTAATTTAAAGTTTTAATATTCATGTTAATAATATGAATACTTATCGCTATTACTATTATCAACTTATTTAATCATTACTGGACTACTTGATGTGAAATATTTTACAAAAACATCAAGTTATTACTAATTTAATATTCAAACTTTTATTTCTTCATTTATTAAATTTACATTTTTAGCTTGAAGTGACAAGCCAAGCCAAGAAAACAGCGTGCCTTGTCCTTGTATTAACTGATCTTACATTTGTTGAGCTCAAAAACTGGTACTATTTCTGCTCATTGACCAATCAGTAATTAGTGAGACATGTGAGACCTCACATCCCGTAAAGGTGTTAACTACCGAAGTAAAAGCTAATTTTAAACAAATGAAAATATACTAATTCTGGACTTACTTCAAAATTAATAAATTATTAGGATATGATATATGAATATACTCTACGTTATAAATATTATATTTAAATAAAAGGTACGGAACTCTTCACGGACTTTCTCACCCTATTGTTAAAAAATTGTGAAATTTCTCGAAAATCGTAATATATGTGAAACGAAATAAAATACATTAGCAAATCCAAGCATAAATTGCACATTACTTATGTTAAAAAAAATGGTGTCCCGGTTTAAATTTTATAATATTATTTTTAAAGAATAATGTTCTCGTTTTTAAGTTTGAACTGATGAAAAAGATCAATATTGGGTCCACAAGGGTCAACACTTCGTAATAAAATTTCGACTTCTGTTTAAAATTTTCGACATTTTATTAGGGGGGTGCACATCTTCCTGTTCTCGCATTTCTATTAAATTCCTCATTTATAAATTTTGACCAATAAAAATTGTAACTATTGACTATTGAATCTAAAATGGTAATAAATCACTGTTGTACAAACATTTATCCTAAGAAGCTTAAAAAAAAATAACATAAACTTTTTGAGAGACCTACTTATATGTAATTACTTTATTGTATTGGAGAATTGTTGCGTTAAAAATTAAGTAGTATCTTTTTACAACTAAAGCATACAAAATTGTAATAATATATCTGCCAAAATCTCAGAAACTGATTGTTTTATAAAAATATATTTCATTACATGTTTTTTATTTTTAATAGTAGCACAATTTTTCAACGATATGTTATTTAGTATTTCAAATATTTGCGGAGATACGAAAATTTAAGCTTCGGTAAAGTAACCTAAAATTCATTTTCATAGGAAAACAAACTATACAGTTTATTTATAATCTCAATCAACGTCTATATATGAATTTTAATCAAAATTGTTATAGCCGATTTTGAGAAAATCGATTTTTTCTCTTATAGCCCTTTATTAAAATACTCAAAATTATGGGGGTTTAAAAAGACACACAGAAATACGGCATTGCAAAGACCACTTTTTATGGTTCGGGGGGTCATGAGACGTCGACATCCATGAACGTTTCCTGTTAGACTATTTTTACGATCAAAATATTAGATAAATTAAAAAATATAAATATTTGCGTATTGCTTTAAAGTAATTATTTTATAAAAATATGTTTTGATTAAAATATTTGTATAATAACTAGATCTACTTTTTTGTAATGATAAGTAATTTCATATCCCAAATAGTTTCGGAGATAAGTTAGAAAATGATAAACTACACATCATAATGCAGCCCTTAAAGTCATTTTGCCGAAATATTTATAAATGTTTTGAAATAAAATTTAATCAAAATCGTTTAAGATTATTTTGATAAAATCGCCTTTTTCTCTTTTTTTCCCCTCAGTAAACTACCCTCAATTTTAGGGTTTGATATCCACTTTCAGATACTCCTCAGGGTAACCTTATGAAAACCCTAGATACCTAGTTTTAGCACGATCGGTAAAATAGTTTTAGGTTCTAGTTGGAGGTACAAACAGACTGACAGACAAACATACGGAAATTCAAAAACCACTTTTTCTGATTCGGGGGGTCATGAAACGTCGAGATTTATCAAAATATCGAGTTCGATTTTTTTGACGATCACAATACTCTCTCTACCTGCAAGAAAGCGAGAAAGTAAAAATTAATGAGTTGTGGAAATATACATCATTTCAGTATTTCCCTTGGTTGATGGATGACTAGGACTCGTAATGATATTCGACATCAAGCACGTATCTTAAATTAATTTGAAATCAATCATTGAACATAAAATTAGTATGCATATCAGAATTATCATAAAAGTTTACTCTTTGTTTACTTAAACTTTTGTATGAGTTAAGTAACTTTTTTAAATAAAAAATAAGATATTATTAAAACTGTTTAACTTATTTAGGTATGCTCTTGATGCATAGCAATAATATTTTAAGTTTTTTTCTTTCATTGAGAAATAAAAAAACATTAAAACTTTAATAAATAATTTAAGTAATTTATGGATGCACGATGAAAATATCTCACTAAAAAATAAAAATATTAAGATGTTACCACCCTCCTTCTCCTTATCTCTCTCTGTAACGCTCTTGCATCCCCAAAGCTATCCGTCACGCTCCACCCCTCTTTCCATTTCTCAGTTCAACCCCTTAGGCACCCAAGTACCCCCTCCCCTTATTCGTGGCCGTTCTGCATCGAGCTGAGTCTTCCAGACCTATCCGACTAGGGTTAATAAAATGGTCAGACGGAAAGCTATCTGGTCATCAGTTGCGCACCTTCGCGATGGACAACAACGTGGTTGAGTTTTTGCCTGAGATATTCTGGTCAAAACTGCCCATCACAGCCCTCCTTTTGCCTCCCGCCTGGTTCACCACTGTAACTCACCAAACTCTTTTTCCTGCCTTCAGACCCATTCACCAAGGCAACTCACCGAACCCTTACTCTCCACCGCACTCAAATGGGCCCTAACAAAGAGGGTTATACCAGCCAACCAGTAAAGAGCTCTTCTAGATATAGCACCTGGATCTAGAGCGTATCCCAAACTCTTATTATCAACCGGGGGTGACAGCAAAAAGTTTAAAAATAATTTAATTATACTCTTGATACGTATCAATAGTATTTTAAGTAATGTTTTTGTGTTATTATAAAATAAATTTTGTAATTTTTATTAGTAGCTTATTTTGTTTCTTAGTTCTTAATAAGATTAATCTTTCTGTGTTTTGTGACTTTTCGTTAGACATATAAAATATTTTACTTACAATTTCACATATGTTGCAATAGTGAAATTGTCAATTTTTGCATGGATGACAGACGTTCACAGGAATGTAGCTAAATGTATAGTGGAAAAAGAACACCTTGATACCAAAATAAAACACCTGACTTTTGGCTTAGCGAGTTCTTTATTTGTAATGTATCAACTTATGGTCCACTATTATATTGATCCATCACAACGTTTGTCTGACAGTTGTTTTTTTCTCAACCAGTTGGCTGTTTATCACTCTGTTCTATGTATGTAATTTTCGACGAGTTGATGGCCACTAGTTTCCTAGTCTATTAAATATTTGTTAATATTTTGTCGATCAGTTGGTTTGTCTATCACATGGTCCTACTCTTGTCAACAACTTGGTCTAAGTACTCCTGCGTGTAGATTACTTGTCTGTCGATCCCTTTTGTCCACACGTGTCAACCAGTTTCTTGTTGATAAGTTTTATGCACCCAAATTGGTCAACCATTCCTATGTAGATAACTTTTTTCTTCTATGCATGAGCTAGTCGAATAGTGGGTCATATTAGTGTCGGATACTTGACCCACCTAGCATTCCAAATATGTGTCTACTTTTTGTCGACCAATTAGCTCTTTATCAAATGGTACTACTCGCATCGACCATGTGGTCGACATTGTTTTTACGTGACAGTCACATATCGGTCGACAACTTTTTCCACACATGTTAACCAGTGTGTTGTCGATCAGTTTGCAGGAACCCCAATTGGTCGACCAGTTTTCTGTCACTTTGTCCACCTAAACATGAACTTGTCAACCAGTTGTTCCAAATTGTGTCAGCCACATGTCTCATCTAGTCTTCTAGATATTTTTTACGTCTTATCGAGCAGTTTGTATTATGCCAGTGTAAACAATATGAACCTGTTTTTAATTTCGTTTATAAATACAATTATAGTACTTAGGCCTAGGTATTTCAATCATATCATTAATGGCAATCAGTCCTAGTTAAATATAATTGTATCTAAAAATATCAAGATCATTACA
>CABFWB010010164.1:0-10188 GCA_902151455.1 Timema bartmani | reverse complement strand
ATACATACATACATAATCACATAGTTTCCTTGAGGAGTAGGCAATAAACTGTGCATACAGCTCAAAAATCAACTCCGTACTTAATCCATTATCACTAATCCTCTCCATACTCCCCTATCATTGCATACATCCTTCGCTTCAACAACACTCATACACCAAGAATTACATTCTCTTTTATTCTTAAAACTCTTATGGTTTCTCTTTTTCACAAATTCATCTACAACATTTAACCACGTCTTGCACCTATTCCCCTTCCTTTTGATCCACATACACACTCTACCTTCATATATTTGCTTCATCACTCAATCCACACTCAACCTCTCAACATGCCCAAACCAACGTAAGACGCTTCTTCCATATCTACCTATTGGATTCCCTTTCGAACTGCACTCCTTCAGCGCCCATTCATTACCGACTTTGTCCACATTAATTTTTCCACATACATTTCTTATATATAAATATCTCTCATTCCAACCACATTCCCCCTGCTTTTCTGCTTCTATTGACAAACATACACTTCACATCCATAAAACAATGTTGACGTCAACACAATTTTATATACAGCCAACTTTGCCTCTTTCGATACTACTTCATTCTTTGCAACACTCCACATACATCCAACTACTTTACGAGATGCACTCACCCGTCTGTCGATTTCACCATTCAGCCTTCCATTTTTACAAAACATTCCGTCCAGATATACAAAATCATTCACTTGTTCAAACAGTTTTCCATTTAAATCAAGCTGACAATCATTTCCTGATTCATCCTTATCAAAAACCATCACCTTAGTCTTGGATACTATTTATACGGAGATTAATTCTGCCTGTAGCCATATTCAAACGATTTAATTCATTCTGCAAGTAACTTTCAGTCTTAGCCATTAATACGGAATCAACTGCATATAACAGCACTCTCACATTCTCAATGTCCATTTGTACACCAACATCGTCCTCATAAGCATCCCTCATACATTTATCCATGAATACATAAACAACCATGGAGACATAACACAACCATGTCCAACACCCTGTTCGATGTCAAACCATTCGCTCAAAGCTCCATCCACCCTAGTGCACGGTTTACTTCCATCATACACCACCACAATTGCATTTACTAACCATTCATCCACACCATACTCTCTCAGAGCATTCCATAACCTAATCTTATTAACATGATCGTACGCTTTCTCCAGATCTACAAATGCACAATACACTTTCTTCCTTTTTGTCATACATTTCTCAATTAGCTGTTGTAATACAAATATTTGGTCCATGCAACTTCTACCTGGCATTAAACCACATTGCACACCCTAAATCTTGTTCATAGTTTTTTCACGCACCCTCTTACTTAAGACTTTCTCAAAATCTTTTCCTGGAATATTCAACCAACTAATTGCCCTATATTTCTTACACTCATTCTTATTGACTTTGTACAAAGGAATAATAACTGCATTCTTCCAGTCATTATAGCAGACATTATATCAAATTAATAACTAATATACGATCTAAGTAACTATAACAGTCAACTATTTAACTTTTAAAAATTACACAACTTGATGTCATTATAATTATCATATCGAGCTATGCTTCTCAGAGGCTGAACATTTAAACATATTTAAAGTAAAATAAAAGTATTGTGTAAATATCCATATTGTAAAAGTAAGAACTTTGTGTGCCTAAGTTAAAGTATTTTATGATTGTGTAAGCAACGTTAAAGGAATCTTGCAGAGCACATACCTACAAATAGGGGCTGTATATACAGACCAATAGAAGGATGTCTTACCATTCTTACGTACTGTATGTTGAAGAGGCCATGAACAAAGAAGTTGTAGATTGTTGTTCTAATTATTAAGTTTATTTTGTAGCAAGACTACCACCAATTATATTCAAATATAACTTGCCATTTGTATTTCTGAAAAATAAATCCATGTCAATATCTAGTAATTAGGACACTCTAACACCTCTTATAAATAATAATAATAATAATAATAATAATAATAAAAGATGAGATTGATGACCATTACTTAGAACGAGTTCTAGAAGCCCGCCACATTCTTCTCGGTCATTAGACAACAGATAATGATGTCAGTCAACAAAACAAGACCGTTGGTGCGGAACCTTCTGCAAACGAACTTGATTGTTCAGAGAAGTTTGATCCACTTCTGACAAAGAGTCCTTCCCACTTCGCTTGGTTCCTTTGTGTGTGTCTTTCAATTTAGTTTATAGGTGTGATTGTCGTACGTTGCTTTTATTTTACAAAATAATATTGCTATGCTGTTTACAATTTGATGAGTTGATGGCTAAGTATATATCTATTTTTTGTGTGTTTTTGACCTTTACAGTAATGATTGGACCTGCTTCGGTGGCCGCATGGCGTCACTCCCGCAAGACTTCCGATGACAGGAAGTCCTGGCTCGAATCCCGGCAGGGTGGGCTGAGAATGGTCTTTCCAATATGATTTGGCACTCTTCTCCACGCAAATGTTGGTAAACTTCCCCTAAATGCATCCTTCCTCATCCCTAACACATTAGTATTAGTGGNTGACTCGTTGACTAACATTAGCTTGTAGCCATATGAATGCTACAGTGGGACTACATATAGGCAGGTAGTAATCAGAATAATAAGCTGCATATAATACAATGGATTGTTTTTTCATACACACAGTAATTATTTTAATGTTCCTACTAATTGTATCCTTACAATCAACACTTAATGAACATGTTATAAATGTTCATCAAAGTTTACAGTAACGTTTCCCAAATTCCACTAAATTACGACACATCACTTAATTATTTTATTTATTTCACCACGTGTTAGTACTCGTTCGGGTTATATGTCCATATAGGCCTACATTAAATTACGTTAGTGGAATATTGATGGGTAAGCTAATATTGTAGAGAAAATGTAACTACAGTTGCGTGGAGGGAGAGAAGAAAACATTTTAGGGGGTGGAATCTACCCTTAGTCCACCCAGCCAGGACTATAGCCCCAATCTTCCCCAATCCAGTCTAACACGAAAGTAATGCGTGAGCCAGGCGTATTCAACCCTTTTTGCTCGCATAACCGCAGATATAATCATTTCTCTATAACTTTGTACCTCATAGAGATGTTGGGGCATGTTGAAGTTTATATACTATATTCGACAACCTAAATCTAAAATAAATTATATCCAAAGTAGTGTATTAAATAATTAGTTTTAAATGAGAAAAATATTAATATATATGTATACTTTTTTTTATAGTTCTACATACGCCCAAAGATATGTTCACTTACGGCAGGTTGAATACCCACCACTGCCTTAGAACAGTGGTTCCCAAATTTTTTTGCTCGTGGATCCCTTTTGGCTTTGTAAAATATCCAAGGATCTTCACATCCTTGCTTGCATAAAATACAGTGTGTCTGAATGATTGCTACCCAAAATTTAAAAAGTATATTAAAATATATAATTTTTCCAGAGTGACACAAAAATTATACATGCAATAGTATAGCAAGTAAACATTCAATCTCACTTTATAGGGCACTAGTGTGAAGAATGGTGTTTATTCGTCTTACAAAGTCCTTGTGTCGGGTGCAATGTCCAGTCTGCAACGATATTTAGATTTTATTACTGCATACCTTGAAAATCCAGCTTCGCACAGATAAAACTGCACATTTAGACACTTGTGGATATTCTTGAAAAAAGACTGCATCAGAATTCAACTAGAGGAACTTCAATGAATTTCTGTTTCAAACCAGTATCAGATGTAATATCTATAAAACTCTCATAGTTTTGCACAGTCATTCCATCCGGTTTCTCTGAAGCACAATATGGATTTCGTACCCAGTCATCGTCATCTGTAGAAGATGGAGAGTATTTCTTAAACGCTTATTGCAAACCATTTCAATGTTGGATGATTCTACTACGCATAGTTTCTTCCAGGTTAGATTATGTTTCTTTCAAGAAGTAATTCAAAGTTTGAAATCATTCATACTGTCTTTTTTCAACACATCTCTTCCAAAATTCGAGTTTACGATCAAAATACGTTATTCTATCCCTTGTTTTAAATAACGACACGTTCTTTCTTTGACATAACATAATTAGTTCATTAATTTTTGTAAAAATGTCCGCTAAGTAAGCCAATTTCTGAAGCCAAGAGGTATTCACCAAACAGGGAGAGAGCTCAAATGGCTGATCAATAAAAAAGATAATAAATTTCAGAGCGAAGTTCAAAAACTCTAACAAGGACCTTAGCCCTAGACAGCCATCTTATTTCTGTGTAAAGTAGCAGCGTTGTGTGTTCGCTTCCCATTTCTTCGAAAAGTAATTTAAACATTCTGGCATTAAGTGGCCTTGATTTAATGTGGTTCACTATCTTTAGAGCATCATCCAAAACAGTTTTTAGGTTTCTTTCCATAGTTTTAGTGACAAGCGCTTGTCGATGGAGCACACAGTGACTACTCGAACAAGACGGCGCCAACTCTTTGATACGTGCCACAACCCCTGCCGTTTTACCTGCCATGGTTCTGGCTCCATCAGTTCACACACCAACACACTTTTCCCAACTTACATCGTGTTATCTCATGTAACTATTAATTACTTTAAAGATTTCTTCTCCAGTCGTACGACTTTCAAGAGATTTACAGAGCAACAAATCTTCCTAGATTTTGTTCTGAAATAAGTAACGCACAAACACAAGTAATACTGCTAGCCCTGACACGTCTGTTGATTCAAGTTGCAACTAAAAAGAAAAACTACTTTGGGACATCAATTATATTTCTATATCTGTTGAGAGATCTTGAATGCGACGTTTAACAGTTTTATTAGATAAATGAACTATCTCAAGTTTCTTTTTTGATTGCTCATCAAGCACACAAGCTACCATTTCAATCCCACAAGGCTTAGTTGGGGTTTCAGCGATTGTGTAGGTGCAATATGGTAACTCACTCTGTAGGAGTCCTCGGTAAAACTTTCATTCTTAGTTTTTGATATTTTCACCATAAGACTCTGACAATTTGTTAATGCCTCAAGTTTACGCTTGAAAAAACTATCTTTGTCCTTGTATTCAGGGTGATTAGTATCACGATGTCTACGAAGTTTGGCAGGTAACATAGAACTGTTTGATAATACTTTGTTGCACAAGACGCATAGTGTATCAGGGGCAATTTTATAACCTGTATACGTAAAACCCAGAGACAAATAGGAATAATTTTAATTCCGTTTTTAATTACTTTCAACAATTATAGAGCTGCCATTTCGAAATGGAAACATAAAACGTTGATATTCGCTTACAGTGTCGGTCACACTGGTACCTGCTGGAGTAGTACTTGATTGTTTACCTAAATTAACTCTTTTTAGCCACTGATCCATGATAAATATTAAATATAATAATAATGTTACTGCCTGTTATTTAACTCACTTTATTGTATCTACGACCAAACATACGAGGAGAGGAGCTCCCATTAACAGTTATCAAGAATTTATATCCACATTGTCATGAAGACATACAAACAAATTGATTAGCCCCAGTTAATATATAAATAACATGAGAAAATGGTACCTAACAAATGTGGCGAGTACAATGTTGAGCTAAACAAATTGATTAGCCCCAGTTAATATATAAATAACACGAGAAAATGGTACCTAACAAATGTGGCGAGTACAATGTTGAGCACGAGTGAAAAATAGCCTGTCACTAAACTGCAATATGTATTTATAGACGTTTGAAATCACACTGAAATTAGTGGAATAACTGCCAGTCCTGATAGCAGGTGTCCAGGAGAGGGGTGCTAGATCTTATAAATATACAGTTATGCGAAAGCAAATAGGAGAAAATGAGGGAGGGAAATAACAATTTCACTTCAACTACGATTCATCTCAACATGTAAACTGTGGTGGCTCAATCGGGCAGTAGAGATATAATCAACAATTCTTAGTTAGATATTTTAAGTCATATGAATCAAACGTATAGTCAGTTAAATAAGTTTCGCAATTATTTCTATCAAAATATTATTGTTTTCAAACAAAAAATCAAGGTATCCATTATAGAAATTAATCCGTGGATCCCCTGGGCACTGTTCACGGATCCCTTGGGATCCGTGGAGCACAGTTTGGGAACCACTGCCTTAGACCATGCGTAAATTATACATATTTGGTGACCCAACAAAATGTAAATTCATAGTTGATTCTACAAAGTGTCACAAAGAGTAGCTGTGAATTGAAAACACGATGATAATATAAACCTAATCGATAAACAAGTCTTGTTTTACTTACTCTATGACATTGAAAATTGAAAGTTTATTGCCGCACTTACAAACGTACGTCACCTATCCCTCTCTTGAGCGAGTTCTATCCAGTCCACTTCATTACATTCTAATGTTATCCTCCCATCTGCGTCTAGGTCTTCTCAATGTTCTCTTCTCATCGGGTTTGTCAGTCAGTACCCTGAACACAGCTCTAAAATCTCTCATTCTCGGTGCATGTTATGATCACCGTAATTTACGAGACTTGACTATTCTAACAATGTATTGTGATGAGTACAGGGTATGTAACTCATCATTATGTAGCCTACTCCGCTCCCCAGTAGCCCCATCCCTTTTTTGACCAAATATCTTCCTAAGCACCTTGTTTTACACAGGTAGAGAACACTCGGTAAAATTATCGTTTTGTATTTTCTTAGTTTTAAATTCCCTGACAGCAGGCGAGTTGTCAACAACCTACTGACCGAGTAATAGCATGCATTTACAGACTGTATTCTCAATCAATCCGTAGCACGATAAATGTCACAATCATAAGTAAATTAAACTCATTTTAATACCTTATTTTTATGAAAAATTATATTTATTTTTAGTTATATAAAATATTAGGACTCATCCTTTATTTTCCCCCCGATATTTAAAACCTTTTATTTGCAGCAATGGTGTTAATATTGGGCTTTAAATTTTGTTCTGAAGCAACTTTTATTATAATTGATGACAAATGAGTTTCCGTAAGTTGTGATCTTTCGAGTATTTTGTTTCTTTAAATATGTGAAAACAACTGTTCACACGTTTATGTGATGACAAACATTGAACATATTTGCAGCGCAGTTTCAATCATTTTTGGAAATCAAGCCCTAGAAAGGAAAGAATAAAAATTTGGTACACCAATCTCACAAAATTTTTGTTTTAATATTGAGTCCCAGTGTATTTCAATTAATTCCATTTGAAAATCTTCATCTGCATTTCCCACATCAAAAGTAAATAGTCCCGTGAGCAATTCAAATTTAAGCTCATAGTTTTTAAAATCCTGGAATCTTTTCTTTAATTTACAAATCAAGTAATACATTTTTTGTGATTGGTCACTATTAGATAGTCGTGATTCATTTTGCTTGAATATGGTTTCAAATGTTTTAAAATGCACCAGATTACCACTTTTAAGTTGACATTGTCACAGCCATTCGGGATATACGCATTCAATTTTTAAAAGGATACCCAGAAAATAAGGGAAAGAAGAGGGTTACTTCCCTTTTACCTCCGAACTACCCCACATGTGCTGACATTAGGCCGGGGACACAGATAAATTAAACAATCCTGTACTTTGGGAAGTGGGCAAAGTCACCGTGTTATGGCAAGCAGTTTGAAAGGGAAAAAGTTGTGCTCAATCGCAGACTAAGTTCCGTTAATATTTTAAAGGATCAGCGATGCAACCAGAAATTTTCTTTGGGAAGGGCACACAATATATTGTAGCCATTATGCAAGTACCTTTTCCGATTGAGAAAATTAGAAGTACCTACTTTTGATATGCATCACTATACCTTTTGAATATAAGGTTACCTTGGTCTTAAAATTCGTACTATTCATTCGACACATTTGTGTGACTTTATATTATTTTTCTTACTCCGTACGTTTTCAATCTTTTTATTAATTTTTTTTTATTTATGGAGAAGTATGGTTAATAATAGGGCTGGGCTGATGCTGATAACCGATTCGATTTATCAGCCGATATTGGCACAATCGGCCAAGGATAATCGGTGTTTTATAATGCCAATATTTTACGCCGATAATTCAAAATCTATAGATATATTTTTAGTTCTCAAGTCATGAAAGTATAATTTATGGTTCAAACAAAAATATTTAAATACAATCTCATGCATGTAAACACAAATTCTTTGATTCTGCGTTAGATATTTTATTTTATAATAAATAGCAAAACTAACATTCTAAACAAAATAACCCATTCCGTTTTATTTACCTTAAGTCTTATTTCAAAATGAAATACTTGATAAATACATTAGAGATGAAGATTTCCTCAAGTGACAAAGTTAAATACTATCAAAAACAATATATTCCCACATGTCGACGGTAGGCACCAAACCGCCAATTTTAGTAGACTTTTGTGAGTGATAGTGGCCACTAACTCAGAATTATAAATCACTGTGACGTTTCCATCTGTAGAGAGAGGCCCCTAATTGTGTATGATAAAAGCTGTATCAATGCTCCCGCTATTCTTGTCTCGACTTATCTTGTCAACCCCGCCAAACTGGCACCAGTCATCAGGGAAAACCCATTGCTGTGGAGGGTTGCCAGGGTCAATGACCTAGCTCACGGCTTCAAGGTTACTATCTTTTCTTGTCTCGTCTTGTCTTGTCGACCCGTCAATGAAAGAGGGGAGGGTTGCCAGGGTCAATGACCTAGCTCACGGTTTCAAAGTCACGATCTATTCTTGTCTCGACTCGTCTGGTCGAGCCGCCAAGCTGACGCCAGTCACCCATTGCGACATAATTCAAGGTCGTGATCTATTCTTATCTCGACTCGTTTGGTCACGCCACCAAACTGGTGACAGTCATTAGGGAAAACCCATTGCCACATAGTGGTGGAGGAGAGGTTGCGACACTTATGAGGGGGAAGGGTGTGGGTAGATTACGACATCATTCAGGGTCGTGATCTATTCTTGTCTTGTCAACCCGCCAAACTGGCACCGGGTTGCAACACCGAGCATACCCATTACCTCATAGGGGGTTGCGACACTGGGAAAGCCTATTATGTATGTATATTATGTATATTTATGTAAAACAGCGTAGATCTACCGTTATTCGTCAATCGTGCTCACGCACCCACAGAGTGCTGATGTACTCTCGGGAATCCGACGGTTGGGGTAGTGTTTTCCTGAACCAAATGCTGGTACAGATTTTACCTGGTCTAATTATAATAAGCGGTCACCCAATTCTATCTTATGTTTGATTTCGCTCTTGCAAATGTGGGGCACATCTTCGAATCCCTGTGTGCACGCCGTCTAAATGTCTGGCTCATCTAATTCTGGCGGGGAAGTTGAAACCGAATCCCTGCAGGGTAAATTGCTGGTAGTTCTCCCTTCGGAACATTTCTTAATCATCCCTTCCGTACTATCATAGTTAATATAAAGACGTTTAGCCAGAAAGGGTGGGTGTAACCCGTCTAGTTATGGCAGCTGAGGCCGAGGTTTGAATCTCCTCTGAGCTGTACTGTCACTAGTTTCCCTCTCCTTCACTCCGCTTGAATGCTGGAACATTTCTACTTCACTCCTCCAGCAAAAGTGGTGCATGGCTGTTACCTACATACACGCATGTCGACGGACGAAACCATAAAACAAATTTTAGTAGACTTTTGTGGTGGGGGATAGCTGCCACTAACTGAGAATCCCGAGGGCCCTGATTGTGCATAATAAGAGCTGCGACAACACAGAGGAAAACCCCTTAACGGCGGGAGGGTTTAGACATCATTCATCTGACACCGAGCATGAACAGTGTCAATGACCTCTTGTACTAGCTCATAATTTCAAGGTCGCAATCTATTCCGGTCTCAACTTGTCTTGTCAAACCATCAAACTAGGGCCAGGTATGATCCATCAGGGAAAACCCATTGCGACATTATTCAAGGTCGTGATCTATTCCTGTCTCGACTTGTATTATCGCACCAGGGTTGTGATGACGTCACCGGGAAAACCCATTGCCTGGGGGAAGGCGGGAAGGGAAGTAAAATGAGTCTTACGGCTGGGAACCATTTATCACACTCTACGCTAAGTGGCCGTCGGGAGAGTTTCGTGCTGCGTGTTCCCTCCCCAGTCAGTGGTGCATCGGGAGGAGCGCCTTACGCCGTGGATTGCAAGCCAATAAATAAAAAATAAACTCCAACGCCCGTTACAATCCTACCCAAACATAAAAAATGAGCTCACATAAAAAAGCAATGAGTA
>CABFWB010010162.1:0-10191 GCA_902151455.1 Timema bartmani | reverse complement strand
GATTGAGTGGGTCTTGTAACTAGACAACCTAGTTTATATCTGATTGAGTGGGTCTTGTAACTAGACAACCTAGTTTATATGTGATTGAGTGGGATGATTGCTGGATACAAGAAAGCATCAAAAACTAAAATAACACAAACACAAAATCACTCAACTGATCTTAGATTTTCACTTATACTTTTATTTTTATATTTTTGAAGTAATGCCTCTATACAACAAATAACAATTACTTTTCATAATATTTACAGGTGGGACGGTTAATTTTTAACAAAGAAAGCTTTCCTTTCAAAATAACACATTCACAATACCTAGCTTATCACATTTGAAACTAAACAAGACAATGTTTTAATCTAGTAAATTGATTGCGTGTAAAGAAAGCAGAATTTTGTTTGAATATGCTGAGAGTGTCATAACTGGGTGCATTACAGTCGATATGTAATACAACTTTGAGCTGCAAAATATAAACTGTGACAATCTTGTGGTGTGGGAGAATAGCAATTATTTTCAAACACAACTATTTCAGCATTTCAGGTCACACTTCTCAGTTTTGTTTGTGACCTATCCCACAATGTGCCTAAAACATGTTAATGTAATTATTTTTAATCACAAATCTTATAAGTTAAAGCAAATGCTTATTAATTATTATGTTAGTAAAATATTTGCTACAAACTCGGAAAGGAAACTCCATTACCTTTGAACTCTAAATGCTCTTTCAAAATCAGGTTACATAATCATATGTTGTTTTTGTCCCAACCAGCTGATATTTTCTAAATTCAATTTGTTTACATAAAGCATCAAATAAATTACATTCAAAATAGCATGAATAATTCTTTAATCATGTTTAAAATATGCTACAAAAGCATTTGTATATGCTATATATTTTATAAATTCTTCAAGGCATACAAAATTATAACATTTTGAAAACTAAATCAAAATTGACCAAACCAGTGAAAATCCATAAATAGATTTTTCAAAAAAGATTAAAGTGTAATAAAAAGATTGACTATAAGTGTTGATATCTTTTTATACTTAAAATATAGAATGTTACATAATTTTTTTAAAAAAACCCATATAAGTAAATATTTTAACTAAACAAAAGATTAAATGTGTAAGCATGGAAATTTTAAGAATTGAAAATGTTGATTTTTTAATTAAAAATAATCAAAAATATAAATGTTGAAAAGTATTTATGAAGAAATTTTAATTACACAAGAAATTATAGATTATATTTGGAAATAAATATTACTTTATTTGACACGTTATCTCAGTCGATAGGTGTCTGCCTACTGAGCTAAGGGTCTCGAGTTTGATTCCCGGCATGGTCGAAAATTTATCATTGATGAAATTATGGGTGTACACTTTCCCATTGATAAATTGACCGTCAGGGACTGGATGCTGTGCCGGTCCTAGTCTTAAGATATATTACTTTTAATAATTAATTAATAATAAAACCAAAATTTTATAGGCCTACAATTTTTCCAGCCAATTTCCTAAGTCTTAATGTCTTGTCGCTTACTTCTATATTCATTTGTGCCATGCTTTTTATAGGAGCGAAACTAATAATAAATTTAATATCAATAATATAATAAGATTTTAGAAAGCATTCTAAATTAAAGTAGTATGGAGCATTATAGTATTGGATAAGGAATGATTGGAGTAAGTTTGTAATAATAGACTTGACAAATAAAGTATGAAAGGATAGAAAGATGTGGAGAGAGTTATTGAGGGTGGACTAAGTATGGAGTTGTTGTTTTTTGAGCTAGATGCACAGTTTCTTGCCTACCTACAAGGGAACGGCGTTATTGTGTGTGTGTGTGTGTGTGTGTGTGTGTGCGTGCATGTGTGCGTGCATGTGTGCGTGCGTGCGTGTGTGTGTGTGTGTGAGATGTTTATTCCAGAGGGGATACAAAAATAAAGGAAAATGAAAGTAGGTTATAAAATCACTTTTAATAAAACACTTGAGAAAGATGTTTTTTATTATATAGTAAAGTACCAAATTAAAAGTAACTATGATATATTGGGCAATTAGTTGAAAGTTATAACTCTCTTCAGTGGCCAAACAGTTTTAAGGCGTCACTCTGGTGTTAAACTGACCTACTGATGATGGTAAGATGAGGGTTCGAATACTAGTCGGGTCTAATGAGAATGATTACCTCTGAAATGCTTCCTTCCTCATCAACACCACATTAGAGTAATTATCATATAACCTGAACAGGTAGTAAGACACGGTGGTAAAAAAAATAACAAATTTATCAGTAATAGCATTCTTAATTCATCTGATCAATATAAAAAGTGTCAATTAACAACCAACTTGTGGAAGTAACTCCGTTTATCTAGACTTGCTAAAACAGACAGATATTCTGAACATCTCTCTGATTTCAAACATAATAGAACAAAATCAAAATTTGCTGAACACCTTTAAACAATAACCAACCCACTGATAAATGTATCAAACTTCTTTATCATTCAGGAACACGCAATAAAATTAACACAGCCGAAAACTGTTACATGCATGATGCCATCTCACAAAACATAAAAATGAGGTGGACTGGATAGAACTATCTCAAGATAGGGATAGGGTGTACTGAGGTGGATTGAATAGAACCAGCTCAAGATAGGGATAGGGTGTAATGAGGTGGATTGGATATAACTAGCTCAAGATAGGGATAGAGTATAATGAGGTAGACTGAATAGAATCAACTCAAGATAGGGATAGGGTGTACTGAGGTGGATTGAATAGAACCAGTTCAAGATAGGGATAGGGTATAATGAGGTGGACTGGATAGAACTAACTCAAGATAAGAATAAATAGCTTGCTTTCGTAAGTGCATAAATGGACTTTTAGTTTCTAATGCCATAGAGCAAGTAAAACCATCTTCTTACTCGTCCACCCTTTTATTGTAGTATTAGGCCAGCGTCGCCAAGATTACAACCAATTTCACTTCGTTTTTACCATTTCTATCCTCTAACCTTTCTAATAATAATTTTATCTTTTCATCTCACTTATATCACACTACTTAGATTACCGTACACAATTATTTTTAAATGTATCTCTCATAATTACCTACAATTTTTTGTCAGTCTAACTTTCGATTACATTATCACACTTATCACCAACATAACAAAAGCCATAACTAGGCAGTAATGGGACCAAAGAAAAACTTTCATGGTGGGCCCTTTCTCCAAGAAAAGAAAGCTGCACCTGTCCCTCCTAAAAAAAAAAGCGGGAAATTGTAGATTATAATAAATAACATTATCATCTATTATTGGAATTCTTGTATAAATTTCGTAATACAGGTCTAATAAAATTATTAATATAGTCTTATTGAGTTCAGAATTGTTCTGAACTCAATAAGACTATATTAATAAATATTATAAATACTATAAACAAAATTATAATCAATATAAACACTTATAGAGGCTAAACAAACATTGACATTCATAAATCTCTTTTTCCTGCTTTGATCTCTGCGAAATGGTCTATAATTTCCTCCACCCAGATTTACAGTAGGCTCGCGAATATCGGTCCCTCGATACTATCTGGCTGGAGCTCGAATGTAGTTACAGTACTGTATTATACTACAGTGATTTGGGCCCATAAATTGAGTGTATGAAACTGTTGATTTTAATATTGTACAGTACTTTCTAATCGTAAGCGCCATAAAAAGATGCACATTCACAATACTCGGTTAGCTAAAGATATCTAACGTGATCGGGTTGTTTGCACTCTGTTCAGTTTTTATTTGTCTCTTCTGGTTGTGTTTTATGATCAGTTAAGAACTTTTTATTTATTATTGTAACATAAATTCATTTGAAAGTTAAATATAAGTGAAAATTGGAAGAAATAGTTAGTGACGATGAAGGAAAATCTTAGCGCGATAAAAAAGGCTGGATTCTGGAGAATCAACAAACAAAAAAAATCTTTGTAGCTAGGAGTCAGAAAAAGTACTGTGAGGGACTGGAAAAAGAAACCGGACAGAAATTGAAAAATGGTGCTTTAACCATGTAAGTGTTATAAAGGGGTGAAAAACGATTAAAAAAGGAACATTTGCAAGTTGAGGTTGCTTTATATTTGTGGCAAGAACATGTGAGGAGAAAAGGTTCCAGGGAAAATATCTTTACAATTTAAAAACAAATCAAAGTTGAAGGTAGTGACGTTACTGCCACTGATAGATGGAAGAATTGCGTTGGTGTTCAATAGTTATCATTTGGTGGTGAGGCCTTACCTGCAGAAAAGCTGCTCTTTCTTATTTTAAGACCTATCTTCTTACTCCAGAGGAAGGGTAGATTCCGATCCCATTAAGTGTGCAAGTTTTGAAACCTTGGGAATATATACATTTTGCTGCCCTGAATGAAATTGAAAAAAATGCAAAATTCTTGGAAAAATGACACTCAAAATAGGTTGTTTTAAATATCTTGCTTTGGATGCATCATGAAACATTACTAATATACAGTTATCACACATTGTGTTGTTGGTAGCACAGAAAATGATTTACCCTCAAGGTCTGGACAAGCCGGATTTTCGCGAGACTACTATACTCATATCTTGTTAAATATGGATTTTACAGAAAAATCCATACACCAGTGCAGAGCTTTATGCACAATAAAGTGACCTGAGTATTTTTTGATTGCATGAGATCTTTATAAACAACAACAGTACTTTCATCTCTTAGCAAATTAATTTGGGCAGGTGGGCCCCCTATTGGTTGTGGGCCCGTGGCATTTTGGTACCTACATCACCCTATAGCTATGCCACTAATCATAACAACCTTTTATTCCATCCTTAAAAAATAACACGTATCTACCACACACCTTCTTAACGTAAGTGCCGGGTGCGAATCATCCTTTCCTTGATTTTCTTAGGTAATTATACTCTTTGAACTATATTATCTTTTATGTCACTATTACAATTTATTTGCCTTCAGCCATTTCACCATATAAACTTTATTCTAATACTCTTCCATAGTTTTATATTATTATATTCAGTTCTCCTGCTGATGATGGTCTGTACGTCGAAACATATTGATAACTGGTATAACATCACACACTATTGAAGTATTTTTCTTCTTTGCCCCAAGGAGCAGGAACTAAATCGCTAAGGAATGATTTGGTATTCACATTGTTTTAATTTTTAACTCAACGTTAGGCCTATATATTCGTCCTGGTATTAGGTTATGTAGCATCATATTATTTTTTAAACAAAAAAATTTCAAAACTTTATATTGTCCTATGAAATAGGCTATATAAATTTCATTTAGTAATTAATTAAACATTGGTTGTTAAATATTTAACTATAATATCCTAATTATTTTTTCTTATTTTCAAGTTTATTTAATTTGTCTCTCTCCATAATGTACTGTTGTTTGTCCTATTTTCTTCTCTCGCAATACACCACTTCTATTTTTAACTGACTTTACCCGCCTCGGTGGCGTAGTTGGCTAACGCGCCAGTCGTGTTGAGCTCGACCGCCGAGGACGGGGAGATCGAGGTTCGTCTCTAAATTCAACCTTCCCAATTCCTAATCCATTAGCGTAATTAGTACTTAAACGTATAACCCGAATGGGTAGTAAGACGTGGTGCTAAATATTATTATTATTATTATTATTTAACTGACTTTGAAAAAAGGGGGAGGTTCTCAATTTGATCCAAATTTTTTTTTAATTCAAGTTCAAGCATAACTTTTTGACAGATACACCGATTTTGATAATTATTTTTTATTATGTAGAGAAAGTTCCTCTGGTGGTCTCATATAAGCTTATTCCAGATATTGAATTGTTATAACGTGATGATATAAAGCGTGATCTCGCAGTTACTGTTCCATGCAGTGGTCAATCAATGCTAACGTTACTCTCCAGACTTGCTTGATAGTCTCTCATGTATTAAACTGAGGTGATGAGAATGTTGACTGTCAGTCTCAATTGATAGGTGCTTGTAAATCAATGAGAGGCGCTGTCATAGTTGCTCGGCAGTCTCATTTTGTATACACTCATGTATCAAATTAAGCTGATCTTCTTTCTAGCTAACCTGGAAATAACATAATCCTGCATTCCTGAAAGCCTTAGCTCACACTCAAGATAAAGCGTCTTATGTCATTTTTCTGCAGTCCTTTTATTATTTTATCAATACACAGGTGTCTCCCATATTGGATTTTTTGATAACGGCTTTTTTTCATAAGGGCAGCGTTTTTTTGTAGACCTACACATATTTTAAAATAAAACTAAAAAAATTTTTTTTTACAAAAATTCAAATCAACTGAAAAAAAAAGTGCTCAAAGTAAACAATACTTTGACTTTTCACTTTCTGATGACGATGCCAAACTAATTACTAAAAAAACTAACTACCTGCAACTTACTAACTAACTTGAACAACTGTTGGAGTCAATTAAGGGCTCAAAGCCAAACATAACAATGGACGAGCATTCGTCTTGTTGACGAGCCTCTTCATAAGAAATAACTCACCGTGCTAATGTCATATTGCAGCCCCTCACTTGTGATTGAAACAAACAAGGCCATTATTCAAGTTTGTGTACTGTAGTTTGTTTAAAGTTTGTAAGTTGTCGCTAGTTGTTTGCTGTATTTATTAATTTGATGCAGGCTTTAAAAAGTGAAAATTTAAAGAAAACTATAAATATTATTGTTTAAATCAACACCAACTCACTTTGGATTAAATATTTATTCTGAAAATTTAAAAATGACACCTGGACACCGGAATTGAATCCAGGACTTTTGACTTAGTACGCCGATGCTCTAAACACTGATCTATCCAGGAATTGTCCCGTACTCAGGGTCATTCTCCACTCATATCATAGACTATGCCTTAAAATATGAAACGGGATGATTCCTGGATAGCTCAATGGTTAGAGCATTGGCGTACTAAGTCAAAGGTCCTGAGTTCGATTCCCGTGTCTAGCTGTTATTTTTCAATTTTCAGAATATGATCTCTAGATGGAATAATCCTCACTAAAAAGCATAAATAATAGCTTTGGCTATTTGATTCTTAAATATTTATATTTAATTTTTATACTTTCAACTATACTGTTATTTTTGATTAGTACTCGATTAACCTTTCAGTATTAAATTTTTAATTCAGATCAATGAAGTTTTAATATTAATATTTTATCCAATAAAAAATATAGACTTGCAATACTATTTACATGTTATTAACTCAATTATTTTAATAATCTCCTTTTAATGTTTACAAATACTTAGTCTTTTGTTTAGTAAATTTTACTTAACTCTTAAAATTGCCATTTAAATTATCTACTCGAACTACATTAATATGTATTTGATTAGCTAGTCATTTGTTTATCTTGCAGATCAATATCATTTTTACATTTATATTTTATTTAATATAAGTTTGATTTGAAATTTAATTGACATTATTATATGATTTTTTGATCCATCAGTTGTAGCCTTCAACTAATTGTAAATTTTACTATATTATATTTGGGAGAAGATACAGGAAAGGTACCTTCTTCCAAATATAACAAAGAATACCTCAACAAGCAAAAAGAGGCTTTCTTTAAAAAGATCAATTTTATTATATTTACTTTTAACTTGGTATTATACTTTACAACAGAAAACATCCTTCTTAATTTTCTATCTTTATTGTTTATACACTTTCATTTTTCCTTGTCATTATATCACTCTCTAATAAACATAATTCAAATATTTTTCATAATATTTACCTACTCTATTTTTCAATTCAACTATTACAAACTTACTCCAATCATTCTAATCATTCCAATCTAATAATATCAAAGTGTTGGTTATACTTGAAATAAGTACACCATTTTAAATTGTATGAGTTGAGTGTGTATTTATAAAGGAACATAAACAGTTTGAGTTGTGAGGTGAGTCTCAAAAGGAGGAGGAAAATAAATAATATTTCCTCCGAGCAAGAAGCATTTATCTAGGTTTATCACTTTGTGAGTTGTTTTTAAACTTACAACGATTTTTTACATATATTCAAGTATTGAAATTCTTAATGTCAGCCAATAATAATATAATTTTTTTTTTATGATCACAGTCAAATTATCTCTAATATTCATAGTTGAAACATTAAAATAAAAACTAAGATCTGACCTTTCATCACTATCAAGATATTATTAATATTATTCTCCAGAAAATGATAGTGAATTAAATGATTTACATAAATCTAAGGTTATTTCTGTGAAATATATCCAAATGTTTTCTAAAATTTTCTTCACTGTTGTTAACTTGTCACGTAGTCTTAATGTAAGGTTTATGAAAATTATCTGTTTTGAACAGTTCCCCGCTTCTGAAAGGTTCATCAAGTCTTCTGGAGCCGACACCTCGCTCGCGGTCTTCTGACAATCTGGAGAAGAGCTCACCTACAATCACTCGCCGGTCTGGCGCAGACTTGCCCATGACGTCATCTCCACTCGCTTGCAGATTGGCGGGACAAGACACTCCTGACGGTTAGACATGGTCTGCTTGTTTAGTGTACTTAGAGAAACATTAGGGAACTCTAAAGGGAAAAGGAATGATGGGAACAATCGCTATCTGGACTCATCATACAATGTGATAGATCCTGTAACATATCAACCCTCTCCTGACCTTGGTCAAACTGCTACAGTAGCTACAAGAGCAACCAACCATGTCACACATGTATTTACTTTAATATATTACTTATTAATAACACTGCAAGGAAAACCACTTTTCACTTGTTTTTAACATTGGATAGTTAGATAGTAACTATTCGTGTGACAATGTTGTCTCCTTTGTTCATTGGCAGTAGGCTAGTGTGTACCAAGCTGGCCTTTTAGTTACATTCATCCCGGCTGCTTTTCCATGCATATTATTATTATTCAATTGATATTTTCAATTCACCAACTATTCATTATATACAATTCTAACTCAAGCTAAGTGACGAAGCTCAGAGGATAGTTGAAAGAGTTATTTTATTTTTATTGTTTTTTTATAGTCCTCTAAGTAAGCTCTGGCCCTTTCACATGTTCTGTTGAGAGTGACAGCTTCTTACATCCCAATGTACAAAGAGTAAAGTAAATATAATATTGATAGTCACAGATGGATGATTGGATTGTAGGGTACTGCCAGTTTTCCCAGGCCTTTCGCAAAGAGTGAGTCAAACACATTTATGAGTTTGAGCTAAAAAAAAGTTCACAAATTCATGGTAACAACATTTTTAAAATACATTTTAAAGTTTAATATGGAGAGTTAATATAATATTTAAGACCCAATAGGTTATGAAAATGATAAATGATTTTAAAAGTTGGGTGTATTAAATACTAAACAAGCTTGGAAATATGCATGATTCATTATTACATTTTATATTATAAAGAATAATGGTCATATAAAATACTTAGCATGAGAACTTTTTTAACAATATAACAAACATATTAAAATCATGATATTAATACCTTTAAAATTAATCAGGCCTGTGAACAATGGTAAAACTGATTCTTTGTTTTGGGGTGTGTGAAGTCCACTTTTCAATTAGGAGCAAAGTCAAATTGAATAATATGAGATATTCCTGAAGTAGAATTGAAGTTCGAAAAGTTTAATGTTGGATAACAATATTATACTTTGCATAACTTTATAAATTTAGTAGTAAATAAAATGATAGAATATTAAGAAAATGGTAGAGCACAAATAAAAGTAAAAACACTAACACATATTTACACACACTTTTCAATATTTCGATGCTATTATAGCATCTTCCTCAGGAAGTAGTAGTAATTAGACTAAACAGGATGTTGTCTTCAATGATGCCAACTAGATTGGTAAGGATGAAAACTTCTCTGGTGGAGTTGAAATTCCCTGAATGTTTCTCTATTACTCTATGGATGGTAGGTGGTGCTAGTGTAGCCTCTGGGTTGAAATTAGTGAATATTTAGGTTGGGTGGTTTTCTGGACTTTGTGATCCATTGATGTGCCAGTTCCCATCTTCTTAACTGAGACATATTACATTGTGTCTTGTGTAATGAGTTTAACACCTTGACAGTGTAGCAGTCCTCAAAGTTGAGGTTATGAGTGGAGGCGTGTGCTGAAACTGTTCTTCCTGGATACTTGGTTTTGGTGTCTTGGCGGTGTCTATTCATTTGTTTACGGAGAGTTTCATTGGTGAAGCCAACGTATTGTGCAGTACATTGTTGGCATTCTAGTTGGTAAATTAGGTTACTGGACCCACATGTGTGACTGCCTTTGA
>CABFWB010010160.1:0-10193 GCA_902151455.1 Timema bartmani | reverse complement strand
CATACATACATACATACATACATACATACATACATACATACATACATACATACATACATACATACATACATAACCATGCCTTTCCCTTATGAGGTAGGCAAGAAACTGTACATATAGTTCAAAAAACAACTCCGTAATTAATTCATCCTTACTAACTTTCTCCATACTTCCCTATCCTTACATACTCCCTTCACTTCAACAACATCCATACACTGAGTCATACAAGCTCTTTTATTCTTAAAACTCTTAATGTTTCTCTTTTTCAAACTTTCGACTACAACATTTAACCACGTCTTACATAGCCTACCCATTCATTTTGATCCACACACTCTACCTTCATATATTTGCTTCATAACTCGATCCAAACTCATCCTCTCAACATGCCCAAACAAAGGCACGCTTCTTTTATATAGACATATTGAATTCCCTTTCAAACCGCACTCCTTCAGCACCCTCTTTAGATATTACTTCATTATTTGCAAAAGTCCCCATAAATTCAACCAAGGTCGTAGTCGGGGGGGTTGGGGGATAAACCTCCTCCCCTCCGAAATTTTATGAACTAAATATATATGTGCTTTATTTATGGTTCAAACAATATCAAAATTAAGGTACAAGTACAAATTAGGGGGCTGTGTTACCATGAAAAGCACTTCTGAGAGCTTCTAGAAATGTTTAATATTCATAATTTTTCCTTGCCTTTGGCAGTTAGGGGCTTATGTTGCCATAAAAACACTTCAGATACCGGTAGCTTCTTTAAACTGTTTACCATTTAGAATTTTTTCCAGCCTCCGGCAATTGGGGGATTTGCCCACCAACCCCCCCTCTGCCCCCCCTGAAATCATTGGCTGGCTACGGCCTTGCATTCAACTACCCTCCGAGATGCATTCACTCGTTGGTCTATTTCACATCCATTCTTCCATTTTTTACAAAACAAACTGCCCAGATAAAATAATTCACTCTTTATAACTGTTTTCCACTTATACTAAACTTACAATCATTACCTGATCTATCTTTATCAAAACCATCACCTTAGTTTTGGATACATTCATATGAAGATCCATTCTGCTTGTCACCACATTCAAACGACTGAATTCATTTTACAAGTCAACTGAATACTCAACCATTAATACAGTATCATCTGCATAAAGCATCACTCTCGTATTCACATGGTCCATTTGTACACCAACCACGATTTTCACAAGCATCTCTCATCATGTTTGATGTCAAACGATTCGCTCAAAGCTCCGACCTAAAACACGACTTATTTCTTTCATACACCATAATAATTGAATTTACTAACCATGCATCCACACCATACTCTTTAAAAACATTCCATAGCATATTCCTTTTCACATAATCATACGCTTTCTCCAGATAAACAAATTAACAACAAACTTTCTTGCTTACCGCTAAACATTTCTCAATCTCTTTTTGAAATACAAATATCTGGTCCATGCGACCTTTATCCGGAATGAAAACACAATGCACATCTAGAATCTTGTTCACAGCTTATTTCACGTAACCTCTCGATCAAGACTTTCAAAACTTTTGCCTGGAATACTCAACAAACTAATTGTCCTATAATTCTTAAATTCACTCCTACTGCCTTAGCCTTTGTATAAGGGAACAGTGACAGCATTCTTCCAGTCACTAGGAACATTCTAAATTCCAGCACACACATTGAAAAACTCACCCAATCTTTCAGGTAGTACCAAGCCCCCACACTTAGGCATTTTACTTGTGATCACATCGACGCTCGTAGCTTTGCCATTCTTTAACACTTTCGTAGCTTTTAGCCTATCAGCTTCGTTAATTATTTTACTCAACATAATATTCTCACTATTTTCTGCTACCTCCTCTATGTTTTCGCCATTCAATTGCTCAAAATTCTCCCCCCATCGCTTTCTTATACTGTTTTCATCCCATACATTCTCACCCCATTCTCTACCCACTTACAGAATAGCTCCTTATTTCAGTCTCATTTGCTCCTTACTATCCTTTTTTACTTTCGTTTCATTCATACTTTCCTCTTTGTATACGTTTCACAACCTCTTATGTTCTGTTTCAATCTTCACAGAAATCATTCAATTGTACGCTTCTTTCTTTTCTCTCTCAGATTCTTTCACTAGCTCATTCCACCAAGCATAACTATTTAATCTTCCCACCACGTATCTTTTGATCTCTCATCTACAGCCTCTTTTATTCTGTTCCAAGCTCCTTCAATATCATTAGTATTTATTTCAACATTCCATTCATGGTCTTGTAAAGTTAATTTTTCAATCAGAATTATTTCATATTGCAATCTCACCCATTTATCCTGCAACTTCTCCACTTTCACTCTTAAGTGCTTAATATTTTTGCGCGTATTCCTCAGAAAAACTCCTACCTTATTCAACCTCTTAACAGTGATCAGTAGGAAGTTGTTCGTGCCACATTCAGCTCCACGCACGGAACCCGGTAGGTATTCTTTACTAAATTTTAAGCCTCTAATAATACAACACAAAATCAATCATCGTTCTCCAATCACCCCTTTGCCATTTTTAGACGTGAATATCTTTGTGTTGAAACCATGAGTTCCACACAAAGAACCAACAGCTCAGTACTAGTCTCGATTACCCTGTCATTACCATACCTTCCAAACACTCTCTCTTGGTACCTATCAATCCATTCATATCTTTTAACAAGATAATTCTTTCACCAATTTCACATGCATTCAAGATTTCCTTGATCTCATTCCAAAGCTCCACCCTCGAATTCTCGTCTTCTACCGCCACGTAACCAGCAACCAACATAATTCTACAAATACCTATTTTCATACGTACTCATAGAAGTGTAGATTACACCAACTCGTACCTTCTTACAAACAGCTGTCGGGCTTAGGATTAAACCTACTCTGTGACCTCGCCTTACCCACACTACCACTTGGAGGTAAGGTGATGCGCCGACAAACCAGAAAACGCATTTCAATTTCATTTATTTATTTTTAATCAAAATTATATTTTTGATATCCTGGTATTTAAAGGAACACGTTTTTAACATGAAGGTAGAACATATTTTTAAGGATGTCCTACATTGGTTGGACGATGTACTAGACGTCAGGTTCATCGAGTGTGGATCTCCCAGGACGATAAGGTTGGGGTTTGAATCTTATTGCTTTTAACTAGGGTAGATATTATTTAACGGTTCCCCACTATCCCTCCCCACAAACGTTGAAATATTTCTTCTAGATTCTACCTTCCTCACTAATATCTTATTAGTATAATTAGAAGTGAACATCTAGGACGGGCAATAAAGAGGCAATGCAAAAGAACATAATTTTAGACCAATTAAATAGAACATTAAATTGAATTAAATCATGAATAAAAGGGCTTTCATGTAGATAATACGATCAAATATAATAATTTTTTAATATGACTTAATTCGCAGTAAAATATACTCATAATTTAAGCTTTATAGGTTTCCATAAAGATGAAAGAAACTATTTCCCTTGTAAATTAACTGAATTAAAAGTGCATTATAATAAATCGTTCGAAAGTCTTAACGTCTTAAAGTTATCTCAGTCTGTGATCACCTATTTGGTAAATCCATTGGATTAAGAACTACTTTACTAGAAAGTGTTTTCATTTCTAATTAGTTGTAGGATTTTTACATTGATTCTCTATTCTTATTTAAAGATTTGGTTATATTTTACAAATGATTGTTTATTTTTTTAGCGTGGCAGCGCGGTTTATTAAAAATATGTGAGTTACCACTGATAGGTGACCTGTATTAATAAAAGTTTATAATCTGTTGTTATTATTATAATAATACAATATTTAACTTAAGTTTTAAAAAAACTAATGGAAAGTTATTGCTATAATTTTGTCTTAGAGATTATCTACAATTTGTTTCAACCACATTTGTTTACTCGTTCGAGAAAACGTATTTTTTTAATGCTAATGGTGTGGGGAGAGAATGATAAAATTTATAGGAAATTTACCCCTATTTACGAAGTGGAAAAGTGCAAAAAAATTTTTTTTTAATGTTTTAGTAAACCTAGTGGAGATTCGAAACTCTACTTTCCTAATCAGTGGCAAACCAAACCTAGATAAGTCTGACATTTAGTATGCATGCCCACCTATGGTAGCCATATTATAAATTAGCCTACCTTATAAACTTAAGAAATATATCCTTTGATCTATTTTAGTTATTAGCTACGTTATTTAAACGTCACAATTATTACATTAGATATTAGACTCAGGTAGCAAAGTGTGTTTATATAGTGTCAAATACATTTATTGTTGCTTATATTTTTAATTTACCTCAATTCTATAAAGATTAATTATAACACAATGAATTATCCCTTATAGGTACGGTCGAAGGGAGCGCGAGTATTCTTACAGTTTTTATAGTATTGAAATTTTTTGCCAAAATAGATAAAATATTTCTCCAGTAGCAACATAGAGTCTAGTTTTCTGCACATGCTAATATTAACAGATCTTGAATATCTGTCAAGGGTGTCCTGGAGTTTTGTCAAAACCTTTTTTTCTTTATTTAAAAAGTTTTGACAAGATTCCAGGACACAATTGACAGATATTCAAGATCTGTTTATATCAGCATGTGCAGAAAACTAGACTCCATGTTACTACTGGAGAAATATTTTATTTATTTTGGCCAACAAAATGTAATGCTCTAAAAACTGTAAAATTACTTGCGCTCCCTTCGGCCGCGCCTTAACGTACATCTCCGTACACCAGATTCTTCTTTATAGCGGTCACTTTAAATCTCCCCGATAAAACTACATAAGATATTACGGTGAAACAACTTACGAATAACGAACCTTCTCAATAACGGACGCTAACACTTCTAGAAATACATATTTACGTATACAAATCTCCAAACAGTGGATTAGAAATTGAAAACACAATATTTTACTGTTGGAATGCCACTGCCTCGCACGAAGTGTGTGACTAGCACAGCCCTTTAGGGGAAGTTTCTAAAGTAGCTTAAGTAGTATTAACTAAGGTACTTCAAGGTCGTATCTCCCTCCCATTCCGATATTTAAGCGGGGGTTGTTCCAGAAGTATATTCTGTGCTCGTGAACTACAGTACAGAAGGCCTACTGTTAACATTTAATTTTATTTTAGTATTGTTCTGTATATTACGCAATCTTTACAGAAAGTTACGTATAATAGTTATTAGCGTGCCATAACTACCTAGTGTACCACAGTGCAGTAATTATTTTGTTGTAGTTAGTATATATTTTTTTATTTAGCACCACTTCTTACTACCCTTTCGCGTTATACGCTTAAATACTAATTACACTAATGGATTAAGAATTGGGAAGGTAGAATTTAGAGGAAGTGAGCCCAAATTGCGTGGGGGGGGAGTGGAAAGCCATTTAGGAAAAGCCACCCCCAGTTCACCCGACCGAGATTCGAGCCTCGATCTCTCCGTCCTCGGTGGTTTAGCTCAACACGAAACTAGCGCGTTAGCCAACTACGCCATTGAGGCGGGTAATATTATAATTAATACCCACAGTATATAGAGTTCATGTAGATTAAACTGTATTCAACTACTATGATTTTTAAAATAAATATATTTTTCTTAACAACGGACATTATTTTATCAAGAAAAGTGTTCGCTATCAAGAAATTTCACTGTATATAGTTTCTAAATGAATTAATCTAAAAAACAGTAGACTCCCGTTAAGTATTTTCCTAATATAGTTGTGTTTGTTTTTATTCTGGGGTGTTTTTCCCCCCTCAAGTGTACCTTTATTGATTCAGTCATGGAATGGAAAACTTATTTTTCGGAGGATTCATTGACCGAGCGTAGCAAGTTTTTATTTTAAGTTGATTATTTGACATTTTGTCTATCTGTCCGGATGTTTGCTACGCGATAAATGTCATATTCGTGAATCAATTTTAACGAAATTTTGGCAGTAAAATTCTTTGATCCTTGTTCTAACAAAGTTTGTAAAATTTTTCAAACTGGTAATTTGTTTAGAGTTAATATGGTAGGACATATAATGAGATTTAATAGTTTGACGAAGATAATTGTAGGAGGAGAGGTGGAATAAAGTACAAAGATGTTAAAGACAAGAGTAGAGAGCTGGAGAAAGATAAATGAGAGATTGATAACCTGATGATGATGATGATGATATCCGTTTCAATATGGCGGCCACTTAAAAGGCTATTCGTTTTTTAGCTCATCTAACCTGATTTTAATTTATAATTCTAAGCAATCTATAAAAAACCTAGAGAATATTTTTTTAATGTTGGCATAGGCCTATATTGTAAGACTGACGTTTTAAAGGTTAATGGAAACAGCCGCTGTTCTCTAAGAATATATTGCTCAATTTAATATATAATTGAATTGTTTTCTGTTTTACTTGATCACCAAGAGAAAAAATCAACTTCAAATACAAGGAAATATTTTTTTGAGATATTTTAACTTGAAATCCAAAGATAAATAGTAAGTTATATTATTATATAAAATAACTTTATGACAAAATGATGAATATGTATGGTATGACTGTCAACAAATTTAATATAAACAGCTCACGAACCTTTTACTTTTGACCATCACACAAACTCTCTAAATTATGTCACTAATTAAGTTATGTTTTTATTTTGAAGCAGTTTGTACTAAAAACCTTGGCCAAATACTTCCGTGGAAACAACTACTCGGCATAATGTAAGTAGCTAATAGCTTTATTTTAAAAAAAATTGTAGTAAATAAAAAACCATTCAGTGATAAACAGATGATTTTATTAAATAATTTACTGTGCTTCCATTATGATTTTCAAATTACTAAGGTTTATTTTCTAAGCTTATAGAGTGTTATGAGGTGGACTGGAGATAACTAGCTCAAGATAGGTATAGGGTGTAATGAGGGGGACTGGATAGAACTAGCTCAAGATAGGTATAGGGTGTAATGAGGGGGACTGGATAGATGTAGCTCAAAATAAGGATAGGGTGTAGTGAAGTGGACTGGATAGAACTAGCTCAAGAGAGGAATAGGGGTCTTACTTTTTAAGTGAGGTAATAAAATTTCGAGTTCCTAGTGTCATTGAGAAATCAATTGAATAAGCTTTGTATTTAGTAATTAGTTTAATGTTGTTGCCCAAAATATTTGTAAGCTATTAGCTATCCAAGTGTCCTCAAAGTATCAAGTTACCCAAGCCAAATTTGAATCTATATTATATAATATCCCTATCCAATCTGTTTGAAAGTTAACATCCGCTACACATAAGACTTCCCCGTGTTTGCTAAACAAGAAGCCGCATATTCTCACAAAACACTCACGGACACTTTGGACAGAACGATGGCAATTAATCGTAAGACAACGATTTTCAAACCCGCTTCGAAATTATTGGCATCAACAACAGAAATATGCAAATATTTACCAAATAAATAAAATTGATTTAAGATTAAAATTATCAATTTCTGTAAAACTATTGTTCCTTCTAGCCTCAAATATAGTAAAGAATATTTATAGTACTAGCCACATTTGTATTTTGGTGGAAAGAACATTTAAAAAATATACCACTTAGCTTGTCGTATGAACACTTGAAAGTAGGTCTATGAGATTTGCTGATTGTTATATAAGGCTCTTAATATAAAAATTGGACTGTATATACACTTCTATTTATATAATTTATGTTTCAAGTTCCACTCTAATATATAATAAAGAAGTTAAGTAATTCTGAGACAGTGGTATTTAAAAATAATTAGTTGAGTATAATTACAGCCACATTTGCTAATAGCCCCAATTTATTGTAAGTAGTAGAATATATTAATAGGCCTACTATCATTATTAATAAAACGGATTTAAACACACTACTCTGTAGATTTGTGTATTTTAACAGACTTTAAGGCTTCCACGTAGTTTTTGACTATTAACATAATGAATAAATTTTGGTTTATTTGATTTCAAGACCAAAATAATTTAGTAAATATTTTAAAGACTTACAAAATGTCTAAAACTTTTACGCTAAATATAATATCTAAAAAGCCACAGTCTTTACTTACTGACTGAAAAATGTATCGAAATTATAAATCACTTTTAAGATGTCCTAGAAACTTAAAATTTAACCAACCCCATACAAAAATATATAAGTTAACCAAAAACATAAGCTAAACAATTTTTTAGCAAAGATATTTATACATTATGTATGTAAATTACATAGTTAAATATTATTTCTAATAATAAGTTTATTTTATAAGCAGTTTTTTAGTGCAAAAAAATCAAGAATAAAAAGAAATTATAAATTGTTTGATTTCTTTTTTAATTTTGTCTGTTGGTGATAAAATATTGCTTTAAAAAAAAGGTTTATAGGTGGGTATATAAATTATTTTATTGAACTCTTAATACACACACATTATAATTTGTTCTCCAAAATAAACTAATCAAAATTAGCCATGACACAAACGAGGGAAATGTTTAAGCACACTTAACTAAATATATTAAATTACGAAGGAGACGAATAAGCCATTGGTTTTTATAATGACCCATTTATACGCCTTGTCACTGAATAAATAATTAAGAATTAATAGCCAGAGCTATTATTTATGCTTATTAGTGGGGATTACTCCACCTAGATATCATATTCTGAAAATTGAAAAATGACACCTGGACACGGGAATCGAACCCGGGACCTCTGGCTTAGTACGCCAATGCTCAGTGGTTAGNGCTCAGTGGTTAGAGCATTGGCGTACTAAGCCAGAGGTCCCGGGTTCGATTCCCGTGTCCAGGTGTCATTTTTCAATTTTCAGAATAGAATAAATAATTGCTCAGTATTATTTAAATTGAAATTAAATTAATATATAATATAGTCCCCTACATTTATAAAAAGTAACCCACCTCAATGGCATAGTTGTCTAATGTGCTAGTTTCGTGTTTGCTAGACTGCTGAGCACGGGGAGATCAAGGTTCGAATCTTGGTTGGGTGAACAGGAGGTTATTTTACCTATAGGGTTCTCCCCTCTCCTTCAACGCAAATACTGGTTCACTTCCTCTAAATTCAACCTTCCCAATTACTAACCTATTAGCGTGATTATTACTTAATCGTGTAACCCGAATGGGTAGTAAGACGTGGTGCTAAATAAAAAAATAAAATAAACAATATAAAAAGTATTATTGCTATTAATATTATTTTAGCAAACAAAGAACTAATGGGTTTTAATTTAACGGATGAAATTGTTTTTTAAAAAAAGAAAATGATTGAATTCATGGGAATTTATGCTTAAAAATTTATTCTCTGGGTAAAATTAAATATTTAATGATGAAGAAATATTTTAATATCGTTTATGAATCTAAGTTTTTTATAAATAAAGAATTTAGTCTACTTACGTGATCTTTATATAATTATATATATATAATAATGCTTAGTATGAAAACTCCATGACGTAAGTTCGTTCGCGCGACACACCGACCGAACGGCCGCCACCTGTTTGCGAAGATAGTGCTAAACATTTTCAAATAAAAAGTATGGTTACTTAAATATGTTTAATCTCCATGACAATCAGTGATGGTAGTCTATACTACTTCAAATCCAGAGAGAGATAAAAATAATTAAATTGATAAAGACGCCCTTTATTCCCCAGGATATAAAAATATTTTATTATCAGTGCTAAATATTTGTTCAGTTCTATGTTCAGCCTAAGTTTAAGTTAGTCTATAAGCTGTGCATTAGAAAATAAATTGGGTAGAAAATAGTTAATAGACTAGGAGTCTTCGTGAAGTTAAATGTTTCATTTTAGCAGTTTAACCAATTATTTTTTAACTTAAGGCTAAATTTTTTTAAATTCCTTTCTATGGATTTATTTAATAATTTAAAATGTAGTAAATATTTGTTACTACCGATGCGATATTTTCTCCATTAGGAAATAGCGTTTCATAGTGATACACTGATCCATAATGTTGTAGTTAAGTTCCATTTACGGACAATATTGATAAAACCATAAAAGTTTTAATAAAATCCCACTTACGAGCTCCTTAGTCGTTTATATATCTACAAATTTTTTTTAAATGATGAATTAAAAGCAGTGATTTCCGTCTTAGATTAAACCCACCCCGATTAAAACGAATACAAATCTTACACCTGATTACCTACCACCCGTAAGACACAAACCCTTGGACGATATAATCCGACAATGGTCTCCAAACTACCTCCCCCCGGGTGGGAGCTATGAGGGTGGTGGTGGTGG
>CABFWB010010159.1:0-10194 GCA_902151455.1 Timema bartmani | reverse complement strand
GGTGTGAGTATTCTGCAGATCCCACTTGTTTATCTTGTGACCTTTGTGTTTAAGAAGAAATGAGTAAACTCGGAGGAAAAGCCTCTTTTAAAGATTATTGGTTGAACAGTACAGTGTTTAAAGATTGGCTGTGGTTACAAAAAGTGGATTGTGATAAAAGTAAAGGTTATTAATCTTTGTGTAAAACCAACTTTGATATAAGTAACATGAGAATATCTTTAATCCGATCTCATGCCAAGGGAAAGAAATAAGCATGTTGACGTAGTGAAAGCTGCTAGAGGGAGCAAAACAGTTATTGGACTGGGTCCTTACGGCCAAGAATACAGTGTCATCTGTAGGCCTACATGAGGATGTACATTTTAGTGCTAATGTCCATGAAGTAGTTTTGAAACCAGAAACTAGACCTAGTTGTTCTATTCAGAGTTTCCTTGGCAAAGATGAAGTTTCTCGTGATGAAATATTGTGGACTATTAATCAAGTAATGACACATTCTTCTGCTAGAAGTTTTTCTGCTTTAGTGATCTTTTTAAAGTAACGTTTTCCGATATTGATATTGCCCAGAAATTTCAAATGCATAAAAATAAACTTGGATATGTCATCGTGTATGGATTAGGTTTTTTTTTNAACGTTTTCCGATATTGATATTGCCCAGAAATTTCAAATGCATAAAAATAAACTTGGATATGTCATCGTGTATGGATTAGGTTTTTTTTTTCAAAAACAACCTTTTGAAGATGGTTAAGCAATGCTCATTTTATTTCATTTGATGAGAGCATAAATACTGTGGCTCAGAAGACCCAGATGGATGTTGCTGTTCGCTTCTGGAGTGAAAATGAAATTCATACAAGATAATTAACATCTTGATATTTAGGTCATGCGACAGCTCAAGATATATTAATGAACTTTATACTTGCACTAAAAGACGAGGGCTTGAATCTTAAAAAAATTCTTCAAGTTTCCATGGATGGACCAAATGTAAACCTCAAATTTTTAAGTGACCTCAAAAGTTACTTGAAGGAAGATTCTCCAAGATCCTGAGCTACTGGAATTTGGAACTTGTTCTTTACACATTGTCCATGGTGCTTACAAAACAGCACATGCTAACTCTAGTTGGACTATTTACCAGTTTTTGCGCTCACTATATTATTTATTTAAAGATTTTCCAACAAGAGGTGCAGACCATCAAAGAATAACAGGATTATCTATTTTCCCGATGAAGTTTTGTCCTCTTAGATATGTAGAAAACTCCAGGGTGTTAGAGAGAGCAATGTCAATGCTGATGTATTTAAAACAGTATTTTTATTCTAGCAAGCATCCTCCAAAATCTGATAATTTTCAAATATTAAGCAATTTTGTGAAGGATGAACTTCTGACATCAAAGTTGGGATTCATGCTGTCAGTTTAACTTGAGTTAGAGCAATTTCTCACCCAATATCAGAGAAATCGACCTCCATTGCCATTTATGTTTGCAGATCTAAATAAGCTACTTAAGCACTTGATGAACAGAATTGTAAAATGTTGTGTAATGAATTCAGCAAATACTTCCAAAAAATTGTTAGCCGTTGATTTAAAGAAAAAATCCAACATTACATCACTCTCTACTGTAGATATTGGGATCTCAGCATCAACAGCTTTGAAAGGAATTAAAGACATCAAGATACTTCAATTCAGAGGAGATTGTCAAAAATTCCTAGTTGATCTTTGCAACAAACTTTTACATAAGTGTCCTTTCTCTTCTGCAAAATTGTCAAGGGTGCTAGTTGTCTCTCTCCCGCAATCATGCTCAATCCATCTTTTAGGACCCATAGAATAACTTCTGCATCAGAAGTCCTAATAAACAAACAACTATCTAGCAGGCAAGCTGATGTTGTAAAAAGAGACTACTTGGACTTTGTATCAAAGCAAGAAGTTATTCACTAGGTACCTTAAACAATTCACTTCAAGTGGTGACCATTTTGATAAGTTCTTTGTGAATATTTTTTTAAGAGTAAATTCATCCCATGAACTACAATATTTCACTAAAAAAAATCTTCTCTTCCATAGCAATGCAGCCGTTGAAAGAAGTTTTTCTGTGAATAAATAATGTCTGGTTGAAAACCTTCATGAGGACAGCCTTATTGCTCAACTTGTAACTTATGATGCAGTTACTGCAACCGGGGGACTTCAAAATATGACAATTTCAAAAAAGACGATTCAAGCTGTGAGGAATGCATCAGGAATAAGAAAAGAAACGCTTGAAAAGAAGAAAAGATTAAAGTAGACTTAAGTAAAAAAAGAAAAACAGCCTCTGAAGAAATAAGAAAATTAGAAGTCAAAAGGAAAAGTTTTGCAGAACGCAAAGGAAGAGGCAGAAGTGTTAGAACATGAAATGCAAAAATTGAAAAAGTTTTGTGGTTGAATGAATTCTAACTTGTCTATATTCTAAAAAAAAATTGTTTTAGGGTTCTATCATCTTAATTTTTAATGTTAGGTAACTGCAACTATCTTTATTTCCAAGTAATTTTTATCAACATAATATTTGTTGGTTATTTTTAATTGAAGATTCTTTTGGCTATTTTTCATATTTACTAAACAAATTAATTTTCAAAAATATAACTTGTGGAAAGTATCGACTGTGGTGGGGATAATAGTTAGTTTTTGTGTTAGCGTAAACTCCCTGGCTGTAATCATTCTTTGAAGTTGCTCCACCAAGGCTGATTACTTGTATCTCTAAAGTTCTACGAGTGAGGTGAAATGACCTACCAATTTTGCCGGAAGAGGTATTTTCACATACCTTCCAGGGTTCTTTTACATTCCACATGGAACCGACGGCTTTATTTCCCCTCCGAAGGATGTTGAGCTACGATTTTTTCTCGCTCAAGAAAAAGCCTTCGGCCTCTGTTGAGTTTGAACCCACAAACATCGGGTCCTGAGACTACAACTTTACTCAAAGACCACCGAAGTCGACGGTGGTATAGTTCATTCAAAAAATGTTATGTGTGTGTGCACGTGTATTAAAGATAGCAAAATTTTAGAAAATATTGTAAGCATAAGTTTTTAACTTTCCCAACAACTATGATTTTTTCCTTAACTTTTAATTTTGTTTACATTAAATGGTAAATTAATGATCTGGGGTTTTGTTGTTAGGTTTTTCCTATCATTACTTTGGTTTAGACCTCTAGAAACTATTTAACTATTTTAATAGCTTTAGAAAATAACTCGAACTTAGTACCTATTAAAAAAATACGATTTGAGTCTTGAATCCATGAATATTCCTGGTAGGTTTTAGGGTCCCATCCTTAGTATATACTAAAATATATGCGGCAATACACTTGATTCTTGATGTAAAAATGTTTAACTATGACAGACTTAGGCTTACCCTAACTTTCTATCATTTTATGATTTTGAAATAAGGATTGTTTGTCCGCGAGTACCTTTCATATATACTAGATTTATTTTAAAAATATACTGGAAATATACTAGAATTTCAAAACTATAGTCAGGTAGACAGGCTGTTTAGCTATTGTCTATGGTCGCTTTAACACCTCATGTTTACTAATCGTCGCGGCACGCTGTCAGTGATGCCGCTCGCACTTAGTACTAACCTGACAATTCTGAATGCCACATATTTTTTGGTCGCACGTATCAGGACTTTACGTCGGTGAATATTGACACATTACCACACCAATCACGAAGAAGAGAGAAGTTGATTCTGAGGGAATCTCACATTTTTAATGAACATTTGTGAGTATAGATTACATTGTTATTTAATTAAATATTACAGAATAGTGCTTATTGTGCAATTTACACTATAGATGTGCTGAAATAATACCATATACGTTGACGTCACCAAGCTAAGCTACACGTCACACAATTCTCAGCCCACAGGAAAGCAACGGTGAGACAAATTTGAAAACGCAATATCTCGTATGTTAAAAAGAAAAAAAAACAAGAAAGGCGTCTGGGGGAATTTTATAAATTCCTTCCAAGTGGCCAAAATGCATGATTGGAATCTTCTCCTCGTGGATTAATTTAAATGTTTGGCACTACCTTTCAATGTGAAAAAAATTTTCATGTTTTCAGCTCATTCTTCTTATCTGAGAAGCCTTTTGCAATCTATTTTGATAATGGGTGACACTATGAAACTCAATATTGTCACTATGTTTCTTAAAAAATAATTCCATACTTTTTACTAGTTTCTTAAAAATTTGCTTCTACTCAGTTATATTGTGTTCTATATTTTTAAATGTGTAAATTTGGATTTCCTCGATTTTAACTCTTGGCCTTAAAAGCTTAAAATATTTATTATTCCGAATAATTAAGGTAAGTCAGCTACGAGTTATTCGGCCGTGTCACACATCAGAAAATGCCATAGACGAGCTTATTCATCCCTTTCCGCTGTGATATGTGTGAGTTAGTAGCCGTCCAGACAGGTATTTTGGAGTAAGCTTTGTCAACACCACCTTGTCCTGGTTAACTTTATCAAAATAACTTCCCTGAAAAAACTCTGTAGAATCGTGTAGAGTTGGTTGGTCAGTACCATTACCACTGGGGTTGAGTGGGAAGAGTACACCTAACTGATCCAGGATCCAGGGCCCTACACGATCAGTCAGTATTCAGTATGCATCAGTATTTACAAGACCGTAGGAGACCTTGGAGACCTTACACGCCAGTCTTCATATAATTATTATTATCAATCTCAGCTCCTACATGCAACGTGCAACAACATGAATGATAAGAGAAAGTGTGGGTAGTCTGTTTGCTATTGAGACTGAAGGAACTATTGATGAGCGCGCGCACACGGTCAGTCATACGCTCAGTACTACTGTCAGTCTCTCCCACAACTTGCAAGACTGATGGACTGATCACATCAGTATTTTCGCAAGTCCGTCCATCAATCCATCAGTACTGCCCCTTCACGATCAGTCACACTGTCAGTATTACTTATGACGTTTGTGACACATTCAACAACCAAGCGCTCTGGTCAATACGTGAGCGTGAGAAGAAAACTGAAATCGTTGCTATTGATTTGTTGTGGATCATTTGATAATGGCTCGTCTTTAGGAGAGATTAAACTAGAGGGGTAACTTTAAAACTTTTGGTGTATCTTGATTGCATTCCCATTTAAAATAGGTGGAAATAGTCTTTTTTTTAAATATATATTGTGAAGTAAACGCACATGGCTGTTAAACATATAAGTGAGATACAAACTTGAAAAACATTTACTATTACACTTACAATTTCATTTATTTATCGACTTAATCTTTACTAAAGTTGACACACTTATCCCATCGCTCTACCAGTGCCTGAAGCAGCATAGAAAGTCTTTGGTCTGTTGTCTCGGCTAAATTCACACCTCATCTTCAACCTCTTTCGTAATCAGCGAAACGTTTGCCTCGAAGGTGGTTTTCTATTGGATCAAAGCGGTGAAAATGGCTAGGGGCTATAAGTTGGAGGTTCAAAACGTTGCCACGGTATTTTTCAATTCTCTCCTCGGCTAGTCGCTCCCTATGAGGTCTGCTGACACTGTCTTGATGAAACTGTACTCTTGTTAGCTTTGACAAAACTTCACAGAACGATGCGTCATTCACATTTTCACTTCGGTACTCTATTCTCTATTAGAAGGCAGACGTTTGGCTTTATAGAGTATTTGATTGAAGTGTTCTCTAGTTTATATTTTGGTCAACCTAGCAGGCAAGAACTACTATCAGTGTAACTGAAGCGCCCTTAATATCAGCACGCCCCTTGACTCAGAGCTTACGTAAACTATTCCACACTATCACTTGTCTTGTGACTGCTGTTATCTATATCGTGGAGTGAGATCATTGCTGCGCCAGTGGTATTATTCTGAACAGGGTGTTGTCGTATACTGGAGTGAGATCATTGCTGCTCCAGTGGTATTATTCAATTAATCTGTGTCATGTTCTGAATATTTATTTATTTACCCATATAGCTACCTCCGCGGTACACTATTTAGGCCCCTTTATAATTATGTAACCTTAGTGTTAATTACCTATGGTAGTTTAATTTATTTTATGTTGGTTAGCTTGGCCCATAATGAACTACGGCAGTACATATAGCACGCGATACAAAAAGCCATATCTCCTTACTAAGAACCTTCCTTATCTGGAATTAAATAGAGATAAGAGATGGAAAATTTTCTGTTGTAATCTACCCGGGAAAAAAAATTCGGGTAAGTGAGCTCAAGATATGCCAACAATTTCGCGTTTGCTTAGTCCAAATGTGTTAATACTTCACTTATTAAATCAAACCCTTAAAAGAGTATAACCCCTTCCCTTAAGAATTAATCATCTGAAAATTTTATCGGAATATTGGCATCTCACATCGCCATTATTTGTTTGGATTTTATTTTCAGTATATCATCATTTTAAGGTTAGCTTAAATATTTTCTTATGGTTTTGGCCCTTCCATCTCTCCTACTCGCCACCCCCACCCTTCCCAACACACTATGATGGCTTAATTAAGATTGTCAATTCGCCATAAGAGTGGTGGTAGCTGACAGCTAGCGGAAGATGTAAAAATGTTTAAAATAAAAACATATTTAAAAACTAATAATTGTTGTGTAAGTTTTGGCTGCCAAAAGTAACAACAAATCAACATATGCGCTTGCAGATCATATGGTTTGATGACTGGGTGGATGCATGAGAGTAGATCTGGTAACTTTTACTAGCTGCCACCACCACTCCTATCGTAAATGGGGTATATGTATTAGGCTAGGTCTCCTTCACCCTTCTCGGTTGGTCGCAAACCGCCACTGCGGAAAATTCATCTCTATTACTAAACATTACCGATTCTACTTCTATAATCCATAATTTCATGTTAATATACATATACATATTCACTCTCGTTGAATTTAAAATCAATATCATTGTTGGCCGTGGCAGGCTACATTTAAATGGTACTATCAGAAGTACCCGGCTAACGCTTTTCTTTGCTTAAAACAGACAGAAAAAAAATCTTCATTTTATTTCTTCCGATACTGTTTTTAATACAGTAAAAAAAATCTAATAAAAAAAATTAAAATTTCCTCTTTGAGGTGCACATATTTGTTTATGCACAGGTGCTAACAATTTTTAAATGTCAGCCGTATGCGTCCGGTAGATATTGTGCAATGCTCATGATAGACAGACAAACAAACACTTTCTTGGTTTTATTGATACAGATATCTTCAGAAAGGTTCTTATCCCGGTGATTCGACTATACCTGGACGCGTTTGGCTAATTGTACCTCAAGTTGGTGGCCTGGTGCTGATATTTACGTCCTGTTTGAGCCATCCGGTCCGAAAACGGAAGCTAAGATTTGACCTCACGTCGCAACATACACTTAACAACCAATTAAAGACACTCATGCTGTCTTACGACAGGGTGTACAGTCGTTTCTAATAACAAGCGAGTTAAACAACTAGTTGGTGCAAATGAGGTAAAGTGGTTCCGACCCGCTTCGTTGGCTAAATGGTCAAACTCGTAAGGGCCACATTGAAAATTAAGATTTCTGAAAAGGCCGCATTTCAAAAAATACATTGTCAGCAAATTAAATACAAAAATTATTATTTTATAAAAAGGAAAATTAAGTTTATACATATAATTTTAAAGGCTACCTTTTATTTTTATCCAGAAATATAAAACTTTTTGCTTGCAGCAATAGTTTGAGTGCAGGGCTTTACATTTTGAGTTGGTATAACTTTCATGATTGCGTGCCCGTAAAAGTGATATTTCGGGTTTTTAAACCTTTTCATAATAGAGACAACGGTTGACACACTTTAGTACTGCCAAAACATAGGACATTTTGTTGTTGCAAAAATTAAAAACGATTTTTGGGAGACTTTTTCTAAAGAGTAAAGCAAAATTTTCCAAAATAATGTTTTATTTCCAAATGTTATAGTCTCACATAGGATATTTATTAAACGTTTATAAAAATTAGAATCCAAGGCACAAATCTTTTTGGTTCATCAAAAGGTCCGTGGGCCGTAAATAATCAATGATCAACCCACATCCGGTCAGCGCGCCGCAAGTTTGGCATGTGGTCTAAGGTTTCACTATCGCAATAGACTGGTCTGATGACGGGCAGGTCGGGGTTCGAACCCGTCAGGTGTATTGAAGGTGTTTTTCATAAATGGGTTCCACTTTTTTCAAATTCAACCCTCGCTATCCCTAACACACTAGCGTAATTAATAACCTACATATGCGTATAACCCGAACTGTTTGTAAGACAGGGTGCAAGAAAAAAAGTTTCCTGGTACACTCTTGCTACATGGAATGATACTTGCGTGGGCTCCCTTTAAAATATTCTCTTCCCTCAACTTTTGGAACCTGAGCGTTTCTTCTCCTCACTCTAACGGCTCGACAACGAGCATTTCCCCATATAGCCTGCCGAGCACTCCCTTCCCTTACTATAACGACCCATATCGAGCATTTACCCATATAGCCTGCCGAGCACTCCCTCCCCTTACTATAACGACCCATATCGAGCATTTACCCATATAGTGGGCTGAGCACTCCCTCCCCTTACTATAACGACCCATATCGAGCATTTACCCATATAGTGGGCTGAGCGCACCCTCCTTACTATAACGACCCATATCGAGTATTTCACCCTACAAGGCGGTTTGTCAACCTCCTGATCTATAGCAGTGTTTTCCAACCTTTTGACCCCAATTTTTGTCTTTGAGACATCGCGATCTCTTGTTGATAACATACAGGTGTTAATATCTTCTTTTTTTTAAATCATTATTTTCAGCTAATCTTACTATCCGTCCGGAAATCCGAATTTAATCACACTTTTGAGGTAGGTAAAATTTTAGAGAAAATGTACCTTTATTTACTTGGAGAGAAAGAGGGGAAACCATTTAGGAACAATCACCCCTCCCTCCCACGGTATCCCTGCCTAGAATTTGAATCCTGACCACATTACAGACAAACCAAACGAGCTTGACGAAGCCTGCGTGCTTGATTTAATTATTATAAATTACTTATATATGCCTAATTACTATACGAACGCATCCAAGATGTCGCATAAAGAATCAATGAGTCTAGTGGGTATTTTGGGAGCTATGCTAGCAGCGTCACGCGCCTAAATACGAGACTGCTACAGCAAACTAAAGTTTGATTCACACTGATAAGACTGCTCAGGCCGTGCTGGGACTGTGTTGTGTCGCTACCAATCACACTGATAGGACTGTGTTGGGACTGTGTTCGTACAGTGCTGGACCGTGACCTTGGGAAATCACTTTTGAAACGATCCAAGACGACACAGTCACAGCACGACCTGAGCACAGTCCTATGAGTTTGAATCAAAAACTGTCTTACAAGGTCACTCTTATGGGAATGACCTGTTCGAGATTGTTGTCAGCACGACACAGTTCCAGCACGGTCTGCGCACAGTCCTATCAGTGTGAATCAAACTTAAGTGAGCAAGTAACACTGTCAAGAGCTGGATAACTAAAAGGAACATAAACAGTAACTTTGACAGTAAAATGTAAATATTAGACCTCAACATCAACAAGCATTGCGGTTCAACCCGAAGCATCGTGCGACCCAAGTTGGAAACCACCTTTTGGAACCCGAGTCCGCCCTCCCCTCAATATTCCGGTCTAATATTATTTCACTCTACAATATTGCTTGATAATATCTTAAGAGCGTCCATTATGTGCTCATCAATTCTGTAATACAGTCGGCTCGAAATCGTAAATTTACACGAACATTTGCACGTGAATCATCTCTGATTAAACATTAATAGAGAAAAAGAGTTAATAAATAAATGTTCCTAATACCGAACATTGTTGAAATATTAAATGCTATTTGGATAAAAACTGCGTTGAATGGCTTCACAGCTAAGCATTGTGCACAAATCTTTATTCTGTCCTAATAAGGACATACTGTAATTATTAATAAGAAACTTAGTCGCTTTCCCCCACCATCGTCACCACGGAAAATTTCGAGTAATCATTCAAATACTGTACACATTTCTGGAATATCTTGGTCTTTTAACTTTAACTTCCATTCCTTGCGCGAGCCGGGAGCAGAGTTAGGCCTGCTATGATGCACACTCTTAATATTTATCTTTCTTTCACATACAAAAATGCGTAGTTCTTATTCTACTGTATATTTAATTTATTCCAATACAGTAAAATGATTAATAAAACACAATTTTTTTCCGTTAAATGTTTCACAGGAAGATTTCGACTAAACAATTTTA
>CABFWB010010158.1:0-10200 GCA_902151455.1 Timema bartmani | reverse complement strand
TTAGTTTGGCCACATCCACACTTTTTCTCTTAGCTTACATGATCTAGTGCTCTATCAGTGGTTTGTGCATTTTCATAAATATGATAGCTGTGTGAAAAATATAATAAAAAATCAAAATAAACCCATGTACACACTCTCTGGAGAATATGTTATGTTGCATTGCGATGTTGAATTGTTTGTAAATATGTGCTAGTGTTTTTGTTATTTTTCTACAATTATCTCTACTTAATGACTATTTATAACCCTTTTTTTAAATTAATGTTACTGATGTGTATGTACTTAAATTCAATTTTAACCTTGCTTTTATTTTTGCAGTATTTAATAACTCTAGTTTTCGTGATAATAAATCAAAGTATGCTCTTAAACAAATTGTGTGCTTTTTTAGTCGTCACCAATCCAATCTCCTGTCTTTATTTCACCAAACTTTGCTTGACAGTGTATATTATTGTGTCACAACCTTATCATGTTATGAATTAATAACACTAATGTGCTAGGGGTAGTTAGGTCTAATTTAGAGGAAGTGTATCAATATTTGTGTGGGGCAGAATGGAGACACCACTCCACCAGGATTTGAACTCATCAGCAGCCCAGTCTATAATGAGAGTGACACCTTGAACCCTTCGACCACTGGATCGAAAGCCAGAGTACCATAATATTAAGTATATAATTGGTCATTGACTAAACCAGGGAGTCTCACCAAAATACTTTAGTTCTGGTTCTCCACACAAATATTTTAGGAATCCATTTAAAAAAAATATACGTTCCTGTTCTTTTCATTTCTTGATTAGGTTATGGTTATTAAAATATTATATTTACTAGTTTTGGTACCATTATAATATTTGTAAATGGAACATAATTTACCACAAACTATGCTATTTATATAAAAAATTAACAGGAAGCCATTTGAACAGATTATTTTAATTTATTTTTGTTTACCAGAGATTCAAAAAATAAAATTAGGTATAATTTTTTTTTAAATAATTTATTTTCTTAATGATTTATATAAAAAAATTACTATATGCATGTTTTAAATTATTGAAAAATGATAAATAAATATAATTTATCTAATGCTGGTTTGAAGAACCCAAATCAGATAAAAACACATATAGGGAACTAAAGAAAATAGTTAAGATCTATACGATTTTAGCTTGTCTAAAAAATGTATATAAAATTTTATGATGTATGTGTCAATTACTAACACATTAACTCAAATGTTGGATGCAGTATACACGGATTCTTACAAAGATATATATTCACAAATTGAGAAAAAATAAGAATTTAGAAGACTGATTAGGTTTGTTTTCAACACAAAAGTATAAGATAAGTCAACAATTCTGTTGCATAGTAAGTTTTAATTAATACAAGAGATATTAAGGAAATTTGCAAAATATAGACTTAAAATGCCTCATGTAAAAACATCTACTGCAGCATAAACAAGATGCGAGTTGTTTCATCAAAGTGTGACAACATATTTTTTGTAACGCCACACAAAGCCAGTGAAGATAAGACACTTGTAATGTAGGCACGGCAAGTGAAGACAAGACTGGTGGAGTAGGTCTGGGCAGTGAAGACAAGACCCTAATGGAGTAGGTCTGGGCAGTGAAGACAAGACCCTGGTCTAACAGGTCTGGGTAGTGAAGACAAAACCCTGGTGGAGTAAGTCTGGGTAGTGAAGACATAACCAAGGTCGAGCAGGTCTGGGCAGTGAAGACAAGACCCTGGTCTAGCAGGTCCGGGCAGTGAAGACAAGACCCTGGTCGAGCAAATCTGGTTTGTGAAGACCAGACCCTGGTCGAGTATGTCCAGCCAGTGAAGACAGGACCCTGGTCGAGTATGTCCCGCCAGTGAAGACAAGTCCCTGGTGGAGTAGGTCCGGGCAGTGAAGACAAGACCCTGGTCGAGCAGGTCCGGGCAGTGAAGACAAGACCCTGGTCGAGCAGGTCTGGGCAGTGAAGACAAGACCCTTGTGAGGGTAGGTCTGGGCAGTGAAGACAAGAACCTGGTCGAGCAGGTCTGGGCAGTTAAGTCAAGACCCTGGTTGAGTATGTCCAGCCAGTGAAGTCAAGACCCTGGTGGAGTCCTGGTCGAGTAGGTCTGGGCAGTGAAGACAAGACCCTGGTGGAGTAGGTCCGGGCAGTGAAGACAAGACCCTGGTGGAGAAGGTCTGGGCAGTGAAGAATAGACCCTGGTCGAGAATGTCCAGCCAGTGAAGACAAGATCCTTGTGGAGTAGGTCTGGGCAGTGAAGACAAGACACTGGTGGAGTAGGTCTGGGCAGTGAAGACAAGACACTGGTGGAGTAGGTCTGGGAAGTGAAGACAAGACCAAGGTGGAGTAGGTCTGGGCATTGAAGACAAGACCCTGGTGGAGTAGGTCTGAGCAGTGAAGACAAGACCCTGGTGGAATAGGTCTGGGCAGTGAAGACAAGACCCTGGTGAAGTAGATCTGGGCAGTGAATAAAAGACCCTGGTCGAGCAGGTTTGGGGAGTGAAGACAAAACCCTGGTGGAATAGGCCTGGGCAGTTAAGACAAGACCCTGGTCGAGCAGGTCTGGGCAGTGAAGACAAGACCCTGTTCGAGCAGGTCCGGGCAGTGAAGACAAGACCGTGGTCGAGCAGGTCTGGGCAGTGAAGACAAGACCCAGGTGGGGGTAGGTCTGGGCAGTGATGACAAGACCCTGGTGGAGTAGGTCTGGGCAGTGAAGACAAGAACCTGGTGTAGTAGGTCTGTGCAGTGAAGACAAGACCCTGGTGGAGTAGGTCCGGGCAGTGAAGACAAGACCCTGGTGGAGTAGGTCTGGGCAGTGAAGACAAGACCCTGGTGGAGCAGGTCTGGGCAGTGAAGACAGAACCCTGGTCGAGCAAGTCTGGCAGTAAAGACATGACCCTGGTGGATTAGATCGGGGCAGTGAAGACAGGATCTTGGTGGAGTAGGTCTGGGCAGTGAATTCAAGACCCTTTCAGAGTAGGTCTGGGCAGTGAAGACAGGATTCTGGTCGAGTAAGTCCAGCCAATGAAGACAAGACCCTAGTGGAGTAGGTCTGGGGAGTGAAGACAAGACTCTAGTTGAGTAGGTCTGGGCAGTGAAGACAAGACCCTGGTCAAGCAGGTCTGGGCAGTGAAGACAAGACCCTGGTCGAGTAGGTCTGGGCAGTGAAGACAAGACCCTGGTGGAGTAGGTCCGGGCAGTGAAGACAAGACCCTGGTGGAGTAGGTCTGGGCAGTGAAGAAAAGACACTGGTGGATTAGGTTTTTGGCAGTGAAGACAAGACCCTGGTGGATTAGGTCAAGGCAGTGAAGACAAGACCCTGGTCGAGCATGTCTGGGCAATGAAGACACCCTGGTAGAGTATGTCCAGCCAGTGAAGACAGGACTCTGGTTGAGTATGTCCAGCTAGTGAAGACAAGACCCTGGTGGAGTAGGTCTGGGCAGAGAAGACAAGACCCTGGTGGAGTAGGTCTGGGCATTAAAGACAAGACCCTGGTGGATTATGTCTTGGCATTGAAGACAAGACCCTGGTTTAGTATGTCCAGCCAGTGAAGACAAGACCCTGGTCGAGTATGTCCAGCCAGTGACGACAAGACCCTGGTCGAGTAGGTCTGGGCAGTGAACACAAGATTCTGGTGGAGTAGGTCCGGGCAGTTAAGACAAGACCTTGATCGAAAGGTCTGGGAATTAAAGACAAGAACCTGGTCGAGCAGGTCTGGGCAGTGAAGACAAGACCCTGGTCGAGTATGTCCCGCCAGTGAAGACAGGACCCTGGTCGAGTATGTCCAGCCAGTGAAGACAAGACCATGGTGGAGTAAGTCTGGGCAGTGAAGACAAGATCCTGGTGGATTAGGTCTGGGCAGTGAAGACAGGACCCTGATGAAGTAGGTCTGGGCAGTGAAGAGAGGACCTTGGTGGAGTAGGTCTGGGCAGTGAAGACAAGACCCTGGTGGAGCAGGTCTGGGCAGTGAAGACAAGAACCTGGTGGAGCAGTTCTGGGCAGTGAAGAAAAGACCCTGGTCGAGTATGTCCAGTCAGTGAAGACAAGACCCTGGTGGAGTAGGTCTGGGTAGTGAAGACAAGACCATGGTCGAGCAGGTCTGAGGAGTGAAGACAAGAACCTGGTGGAGCAAGTCTGGCATTGAAGACAAGACCTTGGTCGAGCAGGTCTGGTCTGTGAAGACATGACCCTGGTCGAGCAGGTCCGGTCAGTGAAGACATGACCCTGGTTGAGCAGGTCCGGTCAGTGAAGACAAGACCCTGGTCGAGCAAGCCTGGGCAGTGAAGACAAGACCTTGATTGAGTAGGTTGGTCTAGCAGGTCTGGGCAGTGAAGACAAGACCCTGGTGGAGTAGGTCTGGGCAGTGAAGACAAGACCCTGGTCGAGCAAGCCTGGGCAGTGAAGACAAGACCTTGATTGAGTAGGTCCGGGCAGTGAAGACAAGACCCTGGTGGAGTAGGTCCTGGCAGTGAAGACAAGAACCTGGTGGAGTAGCTCTGGGCAGTGAAGACAAGACCCTGGTATATTAGGTCTGGGCAGTGAAGACAAGACCCTGGTCGAGCAGGTCTGGGCAGTGAAGACAAGACCCTGGTGGAGTAGGTCTGGGCAGTGAAAACAAGACCCTGGTGGAGCAGGTCTGATCAGTGAAGACAAGACCCTGGTAGAGCAGGTCTGGGCATTGAAGACAAGACCCTGGTGGATTAGGTCTGGGCAGTAAAGACAGGACCCTGGTGGAGTAGGTCTGGGCAGTGAAATCAAGACCCTCGGTCGAGCAGGTCTGGGAAGTGAAAACAAGACCCTGGTCGAGCAGGTCTGGGTAGTGAAGACAAGGTCCTGGTCGAATATGTCCAGCCAGTGAAGACAAGACCCTGGTCAAGTATGTCTGGCCAGTGAAGACAAGACCCTGGTGGAGTAGGTCCGCTGCAGTGAAGACAAGACCCTGGTGGAGTAGGTCTGGGCAGTGAAGACAAGATCCTGGTGGAGTAGGTCTGGGCAGTGAGGACAGGATCCTGGTTGAGAAGCTAGGGAAGACAAGACCCTGGTCGAGTATGTCCAGCCTGTGAAAACAAGACCCAGGTTGAGTAGGTCTGTGCTGTGAAGACAAGACCCTGGTGGAGTTGGTACGGCCAGTGAAGACAAGACCCTGGTGGAGTTGGTACGGCCAGTGAAGACAAGACCCTGGTCGAGTATGTCCAGCCAGTGAAGACAAGAACCTGGTGGAGTAGGTCCTGGCAGTGAAGACAAGACCCTGGTGGATTAGGTTTGGGCAGTGAAGACAAGACCCTGGTATATTAGGTCTGGCAGTGAAGACAAGACACTGGTATATTAGGTCTGGCAGTGAAGACAAGACCCTTGGTCTAGCAGGTCTGGGCAGTGAAGACAAGACCCTGGTGGAGTAGGTCTGGGCAGTGAAGACAAGACCCTGGTCGAGCAGGTCTGGGCATTGAAGACAAGACCCTGGTTGATTAGGTCTGGGCAGTGAAGACAGGACCCTGGTGGAGTAGGTCTGGGCAGTGAATTCAAGAACTTGTCGGAGTAGGTGTGGGCAATAAAGACAAGACCCTGGTGAAGCAGTACTTGCCAGTGAAGACAAGACCCTGGTCGGGTATGTCCAGCCAGTGAAGACAAGACCCTGGTTGGGTATGTCTAGCCAGTGAAGACAAGACCCTGGTCTAGCAGGTCTGGGCAGTGAAGACAAGACCCTGGTGGAGAAGGTCTGGGCAGTTCAGACAAGAACCTGGTTGAGAATGTCCAGCCAGTGAAGACAAGACCCTTGTGGAATAGGTCTGGGCAGTGAAGACAAGACACTGGTGGAGTAGGTCTAGGAAGTGAAGATNAAGACCCTGGTGGAGAAGGTCTGGGCAGTTCAGACAAGAACCTGGTTGAGAATGTCCAGCCAGTGAAGACAAGACCCTTGTGGAATAGGTCTGGGCAGTGAAGACAAGACACTGGTGGAGTAGGTCTAGGAAGTGAAGATAAGACCCAGGGGGAGTAGGTCTGGGCAGTGAAGACAAGACCCTGGTGGAGTAGATCTGGGCAGTGAATAAAATACTATGGTCGAGACGGTCTGGGGAGTGAAGACAAAACCCTAGTGGAATAGGCCTGGGCAGTTAAGACAAGACCCTGGTCGAGCAGATATGGGCAGTGAAGACAAGACCCTGGTCGAGCAGGTCCGGGCAGCGAAGACAAGACCCTGGTCGAGCAGGTCTGGGCAGTGAAGACAAGACCCATGTCAAACAGGTCTGGGCAGTGAAGACAAGACCCTGGTGATGGAGGTCTGGGCAGTGAAGACAAGACCCAGGTGGGGGTAGGTCTTGGCAGTGATGACAAGACCCTGGTCGAGCAGGTCTGGGTAGTGAAGACAAGACCCTGGTGGTGTAAGTCTGGACAGTGAAGACAAGACCCTGGTGTAGTAGGTCTGTGCAGTGAAACCAAGACCCTGGCCGAGTAGGTCCGGGCAGTGAAGACAAGACCCTGGTGGAGTAGGTCTGGGCAGTGAAGACAAGACCCTGGTGGATTAGGTTTTTGGCAGTGAAGACAAGACCCTGTTGGATTAGGTCAAGGCAGTGAAGACAAGACCCTGGTCGAGCATGTCTGGGCAGTGAAGACACCCTGGTAGAGTATGTCCAGCCAGTGAAGACAAGACTCTGGTTGAGTATGTCCAGCCAGTGAAGACAAGACCCTGGTGGAGTAGGTCTGGGCAATGAAGACAGGACCCTGGTGGAGTAGGTCTGGGCAGTGAAGACAAGACCCTGGTGAAGTAGGTTTGGGGCGTGAAGACAAGACGCTGGTGGAGTAGGTCTGGGCAGTGAAGACAAGACCCTGGTCGAACAGGTCTAGGGAGTGAAGACAAGACCCTGGTGGAGTAGGTCCGGGCACAGAAGACAAGACCATGGTCAAGCAGGTCTGGGCAGTGAAGACAAGACCCTGGTCGAGTATGTCAAGCCAGTGAAGACAAGACCCTGTTTATGTATGTCCGGCCAGTGAAGAAAAGACCCTGGTGGAGTAGGTCCGGGCAGTGAAGACAAGACCGTGGTGGAGTAGGTCCGGGCAGTGAAGACAAGACCCTGGTGGTGTATGTTTGGGCAGTGAAGACAAGACCCTGTTGGAGTAGGTCTGGGCAGTGAAGACAGGACCCTGGTCGAGCAGGTCTGGTCAGTGCAGACAGGACCCAGGTTGAGTATGTCCAGCCAGTGCCGAAAAGACCCTGTTCGATTATGACCAGCCAGTGAAGACAAGACAATGGTGGAGTAGGTCTGGGTAGTGAAAACAAGACCCTGGTGGAGCAGGTCTGGGCAGTGAAGACAGAACCCTGGTCGAGCAAGTCTGGCAGTAAAGACATGACCCTGGTGGATTAGATCGGGGCAGTGAAGACAGGATCTTGGTGGAGTAGGTCTGGGCAGTGAATTCAAGACCCTTTCAGAGTAGGTCTGGGCAGTGAAGACAGGATTCTGGTCGAGTAAGTCCAGCCAATGAAGACAAGACCCTAGTGGAGTAGGTCTGGGGAGTGAAGACAAGACTCTAGTTGAGTAGGTCTGGGCAGTGAAGACAAGACCCTGGTCAAGCAGGTCTGGGTAGTGAAGACAAGACCCTGGTCGAGTATGTCCATCCTGTGAAGACAAGACCCTGGTCGAGTATGTCCAGCCAGTGAAGACAAGAACCTGGTCGAGTAGGCCGGGGCAGTGAAGACAATACCCTGGTGGAGTAGGTTCGGGCAGTGAAGACAAGACCCAGGTCGAGAAGGTCTGAGCAGTGAAGACAAGACCCTGGTCCAGCAGGTCTGGGCAGTGAAGACAAGACCCTGGTCAATAAGGTCTGGGCATTGAAGACAAGACACTGGTTGAATATGTCCAGCCATTGAAGAAAAGACCCTGGTCAAGTATGTCCGGCCAGTGAAGACAAGTTCGTGGTGGAGTAAGTCCGGGTAGTGAACACAAGACCCTGGTCGAGTATGTCCAGCCAGTAAAGACAAGACCATGGTGGAGTAGGTCTTGATAGTGAAGATAAGACCCTGGTGGAGTAGGTCTGGGCAGTGAAGACAGGACCCTGGTTGAGTGTGTCCTGCCAGTGAAGAAAAGACCCTGGTCGAGTATGTCCAGCCAGTGAAGACAAGACCCTGGCCGAGTATGTCCAGCCAGTTAAGACAAGACCATGGTGGAGTAGGTCTGGGCAGTGAAGACAAGACCTTGGTTGAGTAGGTCCGGGCAGTGAAGACAAGACCCTGGTGATTAGGTCTGGGCAGTGAAGACAAAAACTGGTTTAGTATGTCCAGCCAGTGAAGACAAGACCCTGGTCGAGTATGTCCAGCCAGTAACGACAAGACCCTGGTCGAGTAGGTCTGGGAAGTGAAGACAAGATTCTGGTGGAATAGGTCCGGGCAGTTAAGACAAGACCTTGGTCGAGAAGGTCTGGGCAGTAAAGAAAAGACCCTGGTAGAGCAGGTCTGGGCAGTGAAAACAAGACCCTGCTCGAGTAGGTCTGGGCAGTGAATTCAAGATCCAGTTGGAGTAGGTCCGGGCAGTGAAAACAAGACCCTGGTGGAGTAGGTCTGGGCAGTGAAGACAAGACCCTGGTGGATTAGGTCTGGGCAGTTAAGACAAGACCCTAGTCGAGCATGTCTGGGCTGTGAAGACAAGACCCTGGTCGAGTATGTCTAGCCAGTGAAGACAAGACCCTGGTCGAGTATGTCCAGCCATTTAGGACAAGACCGTAGTGGAGTAGGTCTGGGCAGTGAAGACAAGAAGACAATACCCTTGTGGATTAGGTCGGGGCAGTGAAGACAAGACCCTGGTTTAGTATGTCCAGCCAGTGAAGACAAGACTCTGGTCGAGTATGTCCAGCCAGTGACGACAAGACCCTGGTCAAGTAGGTCTGGGCGGTGAAGACAAGATTCTGGTGAAGTAGTTCCGGGCAGTTAAGACAAGACCTTGGTCAAGAAGGTCTGGGCATTAAAGACAAGACCCTTTTCGAGCAGGTCTGGGCAGAGAAGACAAGACCCTGGTCGAGTATGTACCGCCAGTGAAGACAAGACCATGGTCGAGTATGTCCAGCCAGTTAAGACAAGACCATGGTGGAGTAAGTCTCGGCAGTGAAGACAAGATCCTGGTGGATTATGTCTGGGCAGTGAAGACAGGACCCTGATGAAGTAGGTCTGGACAGTGAAGATAGGACCTTGGTGGAGTAGGTCTGGGCAGTGAAGACAAGACCCTGTTGGAGCAGGTCTGGGCAGTGAAGACAAGAACCTGGTGGAGCAGGTCTGGGCAGTGAAGAAAAGACTCTGGTCGAGTATGTCCAGTCAGTGAAGACAAGACCCTGGTGGAGTAGGTCTGGCAGTGAAGACTAGACCCTGGTGGAGTAGGTCTGGGCAGTGAAGACAAGACCCTGGTGGAGTAGGTCTGGGCATTGAAGACAAGACCCTGGTGGAGTAGGTCTGGGCAGTGAAGAAGAGACCCTGGTGGAGTAGGTCTGGGTAGTGAAGACAAGACCTTGGTCGAGCAGGTCTGGGGAGTGAAGACAAGACCTTGGTCGAGCAGGTCTGGGGAGTGAAAACAAGACCCTGGTGGAGCAAGTCTGGTATTGAAGACAAGACCTTGGTCGAACATGTCTGGTCTGTGAAGAAAAGACCCTGGTCGAGCAGGTCCTGTCAGTGAAGACAATACCCTTGTCAAGCAGGTCTGGGCAGTGAATACAAGACCCTTGTCGAGCAGGTCTGGGCAGTGAAGACAAGACCCTGGTTGAGTATTTCCAGCCAGTGAAGACAAGACCCTGGTCGAGTATGTCCAGCCAGTGAAAACAAGACCCTGGTCGAGTAGGTCTGGGCTGTGAAGACAAGACCCTGGTGGAAATGGTACGGGCAGTGAAGACAAGACCCTGGTTTAGCAGGTCTGGGCAATGAAGAAAAAGGCCCTGGTCAAGAATGTCCAGTCAGTGAAGACAAGACCCTGGTCGAGTATGTCCAGCCAGTGAAGACAATACCCTAGTGGAGTAGGTCCTGGCAGTGAAGACAAGACCCTGATGGAGTAGCTCTGGGCAGTGAAGACAAGACCCTCTTGGAGTAGGTCCGGGCAGTGGAGACAAGACCCTGGTGGAGTAGGTCTAGGCAGTGAAGACAAGACCCTGCAAGGCGATTATGTATCTCAATGACGCGACAATACGGTGAAATGTCGTTCGTTGGGCGTCATATGGCAGAATTGCGATTATGGATTTATTTTTG
>CABFWB010010157.1:0-10204 GCA_902151455.1 Timema bartmani | reverse complement strand
GAGAACTGCCAGAACTATCTGCTCGTGTGGAAATACCGAGAGAAACATGGAGGGGTAGAGAACTGCCAGAACTATCTGCTGTAACTGCAAACCTGTAAAATATATTATCAAAATAAAAATCTTCCTCTTGATAACTACATCTACTCTAAATAGCAGGAGGAAGAGTTGTAATCTTAAAGGAACGCCATCAGGGGGTGCGAGAACTAACATGGTGATGTATGGTCAGGCGTGCTAACACACCATCTAAACCTTGCACTGGACTATACGTTCCGCTATTTCGTCCCTGTCTAGGAACTGTTAGTTCTCCTTGGTCTGTGTCGTGTTGATGGATGGTCGACATTGGCCCACTTAGGACTCGAACCCTGACCTTTACACTCCGACAAGGACAGGCACCCATTGCGACACCCTCTTGTCTCTCGTGTTCCAAGTAAGAGAGAGAGGGGAGTTTCCTTGTCACTGCCCAGTGAAGGGTTGGGACCTGCGCCGCACCAACATTGGCTGTGTACTGTAGTGACCAGCCAGGATACGAACCAGGTCTCCTTACCACTTGACTACGGTGGCTGTCCCTGGCCTGCCACAAGTATCTCACACGACACTGTTTATTCGGGATTCAAACCTTTGACCTTGTTAGAACATTTTATGACCACCATACATGGATAGACATACGCCCCCCACTAGCCACGCTTCTGGTGGCGCCAGTTGGAAGTAACCTTGACTCGAATCCTGCGAAATGCCAACCTTCCGTTCTGATGGTCATCAGATAGTTCATGTATCCATGCGCCAAACTCTATGTTCTTCAGAGGTCACTTTGGACAACTAGTGTCAATTTTGGCACCAACAATACAGTAACCATTTAATAACGTTGGCTATTCTACAGTTGTATTTTAATAACGTTGGCTATTCTACAGTTATATTTTAATAACGTTGGCTATTCTACAGTTATATTTTAATAACGTTGGCTATTCTACAGTTGTATTTTAATAACGTTGGCTATTCTACAGTTATATTTTAATATCATCCAAAGTGTAGGCTATACTAATAGTTTCTACATGGTCGATATTTAATAAAAACAAAATAAATTTGTTTGCTCAATGGACTGAACTTATTTTCGGCAAGTTAGTCATCCATTGCAAATGAGTTAGGTCCTCCATCAAATTATAGCCATACAATACAACTGTCATGTCCAGATAACGTAAAAATGTATAGTCTTATATCTTCCCGGCGCAACTGGTTAGAGCGCTTGGCTCTTAGCCTAAAGGTCGATGTTTCTATTGGAGGACGGGCCTGTTCCGTGAATGTAGTTCCAGGAGTAACTAATTTGTTATGTGGGCCAATTATTTACCCAGAGTTTGACAAATCAGGGTTCTTTTAAAAAAAAATTCAGTCAACATATTTCGTACCACCAAAAGAGGTTAAAAAAAGACCGTACAGATGGGTAAGGCTTCTGTCTGGTTCTGTCCGGTTGTCCTGTGACGGAGACCAGTGCCCTCTACAAGTCACGTGATCTGGTGAATGTCTACAAAGAGGACCAATGACGGAGGATATTGACGAGATGGCAGGAGGAAGGTTTTGAACCCAGACATTACTTGCTTCAGTTTCCATTCTCTTTAGTGAAGAGGACACTTGATGACCTCAGTAGGTCCATACAGCCATGGACCTCAACAGAAAACCCGCTATCCTATCATCACAGGAGGAGCCTTATTCGACCTAAACAAGTAAATGGCTCAAATTTCATGTATTAATACGTCAATTCATATATTAGTTTCGAAAAGGTTCTTCCTATGAAAATAGGACTCGGTCTTCAAATGGTTATTTGGTTTCTGTCCAATGTTTGAAGATATAATTTCTAATGTAATTCATGATACTCTGAAAGGAAAGTTAAGCCATTACTGAATATGTCTTCATTTTGGTGTCGTGGGATTAATTCTGAACAAAATGGCGGTTGAAATTTGCGTGATCACGGTAAACACATACATCTGTTTAGAGTCAAATTAACAAACATGTTTCAGAATAACGTGCGGGTATTTCCTCCGGTGACAGGAGATGAATCCTCTTCAACACGATAGAACACGATAGAATGGATACTAGACCAGCTGCTGGGATGATCCTCATCAATGACAGAGGCGAGGTTAGTTCGTGTGCGGGAGAAACGTTGGTCCCGCTTGTTGGCAACACTGGAGCGTTGTTCTCCGCCACTTCCGGCCCAGGAACCGACCACGTGACTAACAGAGGGTCTAATTTCACTTCCTTGATTGTTTGGCACAATTTTGCTCTCGGGAGGATTTTATTTTTACCGCTCCCTATTTCTGTTATTTGGGATGGTATGATTCACTGGATGGTACAGAGCCTTTCATAAACCGTGGCTCCCTTGTCAGGCCACATTTTATGGCCAGGAGTGTACTAACGTAGACCTGATGTCACGAGATGTTCCATTTGTCTCTTCCTACTTCACATGTTGGCATCACAACAGCGGTACGGGTGGACACGAGGACTAATACGTCATCACATAGCCCAGCGTGGTTTTATCTAAACTGATTCCCACTCTCCCTCCACGCAAATGTGAGTACCTTTTCTCTAAATTGTGACTTAACAGCCCGGACTGGCAGTAGCACGTGGAGCACACATAATCAATAAAATGTACCAATACCTCACAACTCGTGAGATAGTGAGACAACATAATATACATTGTTGCAGAAACATTAATAAAAGAGGAACCATCTGACTACCAAAGAGTATAGCGATCAGATACCTCAATAATTAGCCTATAATTGTTTGGAGTGTTTGTTTTGTTAAAATATAGTCGTACATCGTTGCAGATATGAACTTGGACCCAAGATGGACATTTCAGCTCATGTAAAGGTCACTCATACAACTTTCAGGGGTGGATGAGTATCAACATTTTGTTTGTAATGTCAAACATTGCCTAGTTATGAACTTTGATCACAATAATTAATACTAGTGTTCTTCATATAATTACAAGAGGTATGTGGGGGAACCGTGTAGAACTTGGATACCATGTTCTAGTCTGACCGGTGAAATGATTCGTCTCGAGACAGACAGACAGACAGGACGTAGCAAAGAACACTTTCATATTATTATATTGAACATTGACACCTGGACACAGGAATCAAGCCACTGAGATATCCAGGAGTTGTCCTGTGCTCAGGGGTCATTCTTCACTCATGTTCTACCACTGAGATATCCAGGAGTTGTCCTGTTCTACCACTGAGATATCCAGGAGTTGTCCTGTTCCACCACTGAGATATCCAGGAGCTGTCCTGTGTTCAGGGGTCATTCTTCACTCATGTTCTACCACTGAGATATCCAGGAGTTGTCCTGTTCTACCACTGAGATATCAAGGAGTTGTCCTGTTCTACCATTGAGATATCCAGGAGTTGTCTTGTTCTACCACTGAGATATCCAGGAGTTGTCCTGTTCTACCACTGAGATATCCAGGAGTTGTCCTGTTCTACCACTGAGATAACCAGGAGTTGTCCTGTGCTCAAGGTCATTCTTCACTCATGTTCTATCACTGAGATATCCAGGAGTTGTCCTGTTCTACCACTGAGATATCTAGGAGTTGTCCTGTGCTCAAGGTCATTCTTCACTCATGTTCTACCACTGAGATATCCAGGAGTTGTCCTGTTCTACCACTGAGATATCCAGGAGTTGTCCTGTGCTCAGGGTCATTCATCAATTTAAATAATACAACCATAATTATCAAATATAATGGTTTGTCTACTTAATCCAAAAAAAAACCTTTCTCTAGTCCGGTTTGGTTGACGATCACAATACCGTCTCTCTCCGGGGTATCAATAGAAAGTAACAGCTAGAAACTACCCAGTCAGTTGAGCCCTGTATTTCCAAGTACACGCCATTATCAGTGTTCCCAACCTAACTTATTTCACGCTAGATCTAGCGGCCAGAGGGTTTATAACTCTTTACCAGTGTGTACAAAATACTTTACTTGACGTTTATTTAGTTGTTTGGTTCATTTTAAATTAATCTCTAGGTGAGTTTTGTAAATGGAGATCTAATTTTGCATTCGTGGCTGTACTGCTCTACAAGTATTTTCTGACGTATTATTTCTCTTAATGGATTGAGGTTGTTTAAAATACCCATTTGTAACAATATTTATCTTTCGTCAGGAACTTACTGACATCATTAATTTAAAGTAACCTACGTTTTTATTTTCTTTGCCAAAATAACTTTGCCCCAACGTTTTGAAAAATAATAAACATTTAAAATCTCGCTTTATTTAGTTCATTTCTAGCGGGAAATTAGATAATTAGTGGCAAACAGTATTTTGGTTTTACTAGCTGGCAACACTGTTGATCATTTGTAGCTGAAACTACACGTTAGGTAATGACTTAATACCTCCTAATATTGGATGTGGTTTGCAAGGACACTTTCTAAACAGCCAGTCCTCCACACGTTGTCAAATAACACGACTGGGTTAGATGGAACCTGGAGGCAGTTACTACTGGACCTGTGGCATGTGTGTGTTGTGTTGTGTTGTAACTGGACTTGTGGCATGTGTGTGTTGTGTTGTAACTGGAGGCAGTTACTACCTGGACCTGTGACATGTGTGTGTTGTGTTGTAACTGGAGGCAGTTACTACCTGGACCTGTGACATGTGTGTTGTGTTGTAACTGGAGGCAGTTACTACCTGGACCTGTGACATGTGTGTTGTGTTGTAACTGGAGGCAGTTACTACCTGGACCTGTGACATGTGTGTTGTGTTGTAACTGGAGGCAGTTACTACCTGGACCTGTGACATGTGTGTGTTGTGTTGTAACTGGAGGCAATTACTATCCTGGACCTGTGACATGTGTGTTGTGTTGTAACTGGAGGCAGTTACTACCTGGACCTGTGACATGTGTGTTGTGTTGTAAACGACTATACTCGACAATTCGTGTCAAAGCAAGGATTGTCGAGTCTCGAATGGATCAGAAAATAGAATGTCACGGAACAAGGAAGAGGGTATTGGTTCTGATAGTGTTTCGTGACATTGTTTATAACGAGCCAATGCGTGCTTGTAATCGACTGCTTCACACTACTCTAATGGTTTTGAAACGTGTGAATGGTAATATACTTTCTACCAGACAAAGGATGGTGGCATCATGGCTTCCGGACCAATTAGAGCGCTTCTCTCCCCAATCCTCGTCTCATCTTGTCCAACACACAGCTCTGTACCAGCAAGGTACCATCCTCTGACATTAGTCCTCCTGGATCCTGACGGAGATAATCACCCAGGGGGGAGTTTATTAGAACACTCTGGGGACCTCTTACCCCGGATATAGCAGCACATGTCGCCATGGAAACCAAGCCTACAATGTTGCCATGGAAACCAAGCCTACAATTGTTGCCATGGAAACCAAGCCTACAATGTTGCCATGGAAACCAAGCCTACAGTGTCGCCATGGATACCAAGCCTACAGTGTCGCCATGGAAACCAAGCCTACAATGTTGCCATGGATACCAAGCCTACAGTGTTGCTATGGAAACCAAGCCTACAATGTTGCCATGATGATCATAAATCTGGCAAGCGTGAGGTCTTACCTTGATTTGGAAACGTTCTAGAACCAATCTTTGCTTGTGGCTACGATTACATCCACGGAGCTGCCATAACATCCCATCTGCACTAATACCTGTGTGTAGGTTGTCTACTCCAGTGTTGTCACGTGTGGTCAAACAACACAACATTGTCACAACAGAACATTTTGAGATAGTTGAGGATTATTTTAGTGGTTCGGAAGCCTCACAACTGTCACTACCATCAGAAATACAGCAGTGTGAGGGTCACAGCCAGGGCCGTTTTGAGAAAATGTCAGGACCGGGGCAGAATAAATCTGAACCTCCCACCCCCTTTGTACGGCAGTTTTTCCGTATTGAGCCGTTACAATACTCGATGTATCATGTTTGATGGAGTATTGATCAACCCGTTAAATGACTGTACTTTATTAAATGGAAACAATCTAATTAAGTTAACAAAAGTAAATTCCTCTTTGCACCATCACACTGTTAGCTTTCTGTAGACCAGTGGTTCCCAACCTTAAGGTAGGCGTGGACCATTCTGCTCCCTTACCCCTACCCCCGGTCAACATCCTTCCCCTAGCCCAGGAACTTCAGGCAACTAAGTTAAAATATTATTATTATTATTAGTTATTTCTATTTTTTAAAACTATTCATCAGTATATAATATTATTTAGCTATTATTGTTTATCTTATTTTCTCGTGTAAATATGTATTTGTAAGGTACTTGTGTACTTTCAGTGCTGGCCTGTTATAGGTCTCCGACTGTTGGCCAGCACTATAATAAAGGAAATTGAAATTATTATTATGAAAGTATTACTAAAAATCACAAATTTTTACAATAATTTTTTCATAATAAAATATGTTTGAAAGACATGTTAGAATGTTAGATAAAACAAAAAGTAAGATTAACTCACGGTATTTCTTAAAATTTTCGGTGTAATTTTTGATCTTGAATTTGTTTCACCAATTGAGAAATTCTTGGGGCTATACTCTTGCTCAAAGCTAATCTCATGTCATTGCTTGCGTCCAGCCGATTTCTTTGTTTGTTTTTGATTACAAGTAAAGTAGAGAATCCCTGTTCACACAAAAAAGGTTGTCGAAAATACCATCAGGCGGCTCGCCGAATATTTGGGTAAGATGTCGCCTTCTTACACCGCAAATCTTTCATTCTTACACCGGATTAAAACGAGTCCCTAAAGTTACTTTCGTTTTGAAGTTCGATCACCTCTTCTTGGATTTCATCAGGGAGGTCCTTGGGCTTGACACTGAAAGGATTTCAATTTAGTTTCATTGTTGCCATATCCCGGAAAATAACGCGTGAATTCGTCCTTGAGTATTTGTGACACAGCACGCGATGTTGGACCTCATCTGTGACGGTGGAGTAGTTCTTATCGTCAGCAAGGGCTTTCAACATCGGAAATGCTGAATAGTCTTTCTCTTGAACTTTGTCAATTTTGCACAGAAATGCGCGAAGTTGCTCTTCAAACACAAAAATGTTGGCAATACCTTCCAACTTTTCATTTCCAGAACCCTGTAGCTGCAAATTTAGGTGATTAAAATGGGAGAAAATATCCACGGGGTAGGCCAGCTGTATCGCAATTTTACTTGTTTTTGGGTGGGCACTTTGACTCGCGGACCACCAGCTGGGAACCACTGCTGTAGACCGACAGTGGTTTGCGTATTCTACTGTACTGCAGCACATTACTCGAATAACGTAAATTTTAAATTACATAGAGTTAGGGTTTTCAGAAGTCTGGAATAAAATCCTATCACTAAGCGAATACTAATTTCTGTTAATTGTCTTTACATGATTTGATGCGAAACTTAGAATAATAACTGTGATTGAATTTAATAATTTTTGGAGGAAATGTGGCCCCTGGAATGTAAGGCCCGGGGCAATTGCCCCCTTTGCCCCCCGCCCCCACCGCCAGACGCGGCCCTGGTCACAACAGAACATCCTGAGATAGTTGAGGATAGTTTTAGTGGTTTGGAAGCTTCACAACTGTCACTACCATCAGAAATAGAAGAGAGAGGTAGTATTTCCCATAAAGTAGGCTCCCTGGCTTACTCTCTATCCCTACCCATGCTTCCATCTCACACACATGTGTTCTTCACATACTATGTTAACTTGTGTGGGGGACCCCAAATTCTGATTTCCCCCTTCAAAATGTGTTTGACGTGCATAACTGTTGTGTATCGTTTTAACTTGAAGCTAGAGATGTCCACCCCATACCTCCTTGGCCTCTGATTCTCCTGATCAATGCTAGCTGCTGTGTATTATTTTAACTTGAAGCTAGAGATGTCCACCCCATACCTCCTTGACCTCTGATTCTCCTGATCAATGCTAGCTGCTGTGTATCAATACCAAACTACCAACATGTTTATGAAAGTGTTTGTGTCTGTTTTGTTGGTAGGCGTGTCCAAGAGCCGCAAGTTGAGTATCGATGGTGAGGACGATCCTAGCGCTCAGTGGGGTAAACACCAAGTAGAGTACGTGAAGCCCGTCAAGATTTCTCCGCTCCCTCTACACGAGCAGGACCTTCTGTATGGCAGCGACCAATGGACGTCCAACGGCGCCGGGACGTCAGACAGGGGCACCGATACTGCCAGTGAGTCAATATTACATCGGGGAGGTGTGGTTTTATATACTCTCTCCAGGCGAGATTGCTAGGATATCTTCTCAGGGAGGTGTGGTTTTATATACTCTCTCCAGGCGGGATTGCTGGGGTAACTTGTCAGGGAGGTGTGGTTTTATATACTCTCTCCAGGCGATATTGCTGGGGTATATTGTCAGGGAGGTGTGGTTTTATATACTTCTCTCCAGGCGAGATTGCTGGGATATCTTGTCAGGGAGGTGTGGTTTTATATACTCTCTCCAGGCGAGATTGCTGGGGTATCTTGTCAAGGAGGTATGGTTTTATATACTCTCTCCAGGCGAGATTGCTGGGGTATCTTGTCAGGATGGGTGGTTTTATATACTCTCTCCAGGCGGGATTGCTGTGGTATCTTGTCAGGGTGGGTGGTTTTATATACTCTCTCCAGGCGGGATTGCTGTGGTCTCAGCTACTCTCATCCACATAAACACAGAGAGAAGAGGGCTAAATTAAAAAAAAGCACCGGCATTTTTGTGGAAATATATGTGAAATCACTTCGGATAAGATCCTTTATCCTGGTTGGTCTCGGCCGGTCAGTGTAAGACACACTTCCACTGAGCTAACTCCCCCGTCTCATTGTTTGTTGGCACCAGGGACTTCCTCGTGACTCCGCCGAGCTAAATGTCCCAGGTTCAACACCAGGAATGGCCTGAATTGCGGTGATTGGATGTTGAGTGGCTTTTACAAATAAATTAGCCTGTAAGTCGTGTTCCGATATATAAGAAGGTTAATTACTCATCATAACAACAATAAAATGAACTATTTTCAGTATTGGAATGAAATAAACACTTTAGTGACGATAAGAGAGCTTGATTGAGGAGCTCCAAAGTCCACCCTCCAATAGGACCGTGATCATTCTCACACCTTAGGTTAAGTGCTACCCTCAGATACCACTCTCTTAGCTCCTTGTAGCTCCAGGTAGGACACTAATATACCTCTTGTATTCCACCTCGGAATGTTCATCAAGAGAAATAAACCGAGGTTTGGAATGTCTTCATCCACACAGACATAGAGGTGGACATTTTCCTCAGTGGCGGCTTGCGGTGGAGGGGTTGGATTGTACTTCCCAATATAGTGTGGTAAGAGAGAAGGGTAGGTTATAAGAAGGGGAGGGTGAGGGGAGATACATGTCAGGCCAACGTTAAAATTATTTTAATTAAGTTATTGATGATGAGAAATTGAAGTATGATTTACGAACATAACGGGTCGCATTCATTTGTTTCTTTATCACCGCGTCTTACTACCCGTTCGGGCTGTACGTCTATGTACTAATTACTCTAATGTGTTAGGGACGAGGAAGGTTGAATTTAGAGGATTTGCACCCTTGAGAGTGGAAAACTATTTTGTAAAAACCGCCCTCGGTGCAACCGACTGGTATCGAACACCGATCTCTGTCATAGGCATACTAGTTTATCGCGAGAGTAGCGCGTTAGACCGTGCGGTGACCGAAGCTCGTTTGATGACGTTTCTGGTGTTGACGCCCTCAGGAGAAACTAGTATTAATAATAAACATACCATTTGAGAGATCTATATCTCTATTACATTAAGTTAGAGTTCCATTTAATCAGTTGATATTATTTTACACAAATAATGATTGAAAACTTTCCGGTAAAAATATAAGGAAACTTTTCCGTATCACATCTCTACACACACACACACACACCTCGGTAGCTTCACAGGGTGTGCAAGAGAAGCATAGTGAGGTGTGAATACAGGGTGTGCTAGGGCTCTCACTCTTATAGTAGAGAATCAAGTGAGTGAGAGTTTGTATTGTTTGTATGTTTGTTCCAGCCCGGATACCCCCATTACGTCATCACTCAGGTCATTTCCGGCACAAGATGGCGGAGCTATGGGACCCACACCCCCAATACGAGTTCACGGCGTTCGGGCGTCAGTTACACCTTCTGTTAGAGCGAGACTCCAGCTTCGTGGCACCAGACCTCCAGGTAACTGATAGAGATGTCTGTAACTCTACAAACACCGGACCTCCAGGTAACTGATAGAGATGTCTG
>CABFWB010010156.1:0-10212 GCA_902151455.1 Timema bartmani | reverse complement strand
ATGTATGTATGTATGTATGTATGTATGTATGTATGTATGTATGTATGTATGTATGTATGTATGTATGTATGTATGTTTCACCAAAGGTATATATCGAGTTGTATCCAAATCAATTATGGTAAAATCCAACCAACAATGCCAATCAAATCATTGATATTTACCATATAACATTTTTGTTGTTGGCTTTTTCTTATGCTGACACTATTTATTACTATCAACATTTTGAAAATGGCTATGTTTATTTTGCGTTTCAAAAAATGTATTTATTTTTACTTTATATTTGTGTTTAACGCATGAGAAAACCCTTTTTGTAAGTGTATAGTGGCCAAAGTGAGAATTTATTAAACGAATTTAATTTTTAATAAATACATCACAGAAGGTATTTTAAATAAACTTTAAAATTAGGTGATTTATATTTGGATTTAAATTTGAAATAACCCAATTCGGTGACCGTTTGGTCTAAGGAATCACTCTCGCAATAGACTGGACAGCCAATGACCGGGGGATTGAGGTTCAAGCTCCGATCGGGTGGACAGAATGGTGATTTTTCCCAAATGGTTATCCACTCTCTCCTAACGCAAATGCTATATCACATCCTCTGAATTGAACCTTCCTGATTCCTAACACATTAGGGCAATTAGGGCATAGACGTATAACCAGAATGGTTAGTAAAACACGGTGCACCAAAAATACATCTCCTGATAGGTTTTGGACACACAAATCAAAATTAGGTTTATTTATAAGACTATTTACTTGCACTCTTAACAGCTGTCTTTTATTTAGCGTATTAATCGGTTTGCATGAATACATATATTGACTAAATGTAAGCTCAAATTAAATACATACGTTTAACCTTAGTTACCTGTAAAATTTTATTCGACTAAAGAAACACTTTTTGGTAACTAATATGAATACAAATCAAACAAACAATAAACACAGGTCACGGTATTTTAATCTCCAATTTCTATTTGGATTTGAGATTGGAATTTAAGTTCTGGGTTATCTTTGCTTTTTAAATGCAATAACATGACTATGAATATTTTTTTGGGTATCTTTGATCAGTTTTCAAATTTGAAAAATATGCGCACTTCTTGAGTGATTTCTCAACTATTTCAAAAAATTTCAGCTTTTTATCTTGTTGAGAAGTACTAACATTTCTCTAGACAATTATACATACATATTATACACATACTGGGCACACCATTAGACTTTAATTAATATAAGTTATTGGTCTCCTGTACTTATTAACTTCTAGTGAAGTGTTTCTCAAAGTTTTGCCGATAGAGGACCAACTAATGTAAGTTATACACCCCGGGCTAGAACCAGGGCCCTGGGAAAAGGGAGTGGTGAAGTTGCTTAAAAGATATACAGAACCAACATTATTTCATATTGCAACAACCAATACGAGACCAAAATTAATTTATTAATTTAAATGTTTAAAGGAAATAAATAATTAGGCCTATAGAATTAATAATTAACATTTTGTGGATTATTTTTAACTATCCAAAGTTTTTTAATTAATAATTTTTTATATTTGTTGACGTAATGTTGGACCGTATTTCCTTTTCAATTTGAGTTGTGTATACCAAGAAAAGAAATACAGCAAAGACTGGATATTTCATATTAAATCTTTCACATTAAAAGTGTTGTATTAAACGTGATCAACATATTTTAGTAATTATTATTTATCATTATTGTTACTAAACTTCCTAGGATCCAATGGACCAATTAATAGGCCACCGTGGACAACCAACGATGTTATCTTACACATCTAATGGACCTGACGTCCCTGCTGGTGTTCTTTATTATGCTACTAGTATTGTCTTAAAAATGATATTTGGTGTCACTTGTAATTGGTCCAAGTATACTTTCATTAGCATTCTAAAATCTAGCTTACATAAAAAAGATTAGAGTGGTAGAAAGATAAATGAACGAAAATAAATTATTATGTCAGGGTAAAAAGTTTAAACGTGTAAAAAGTACAAAAAGGGTAATAAGGTTGTAACTAGATTCCATCAAAATTATTTTAAACTAGTACTACCGCCTTTACTCCGTTTAACCTTTTTCACCGTTTATTTTTTACCCGTTATACCTTTTTCTTGCGCCTTTTGAACATTTTGCCACATTTGCTACTTTCTGCTCTTCCTAATATTATTATTATTATTAGCACCGCGTCTTACTACCCGTTCGCGTTATACGTACTTACACTAATGTGTAATGGTAGGGTGATTGTGAGATGAAATGGAGGACCTACAGTTTAACGTGGAATCCGAACCACGGTGGAGGCCTGGCATTCCTCACATTCACAAGTTTGTGATTAATACACGTCTTGTCAGAGGTGAAGGAAGGGTTTGGCAATCAGATAAATCTATGCCGGGACCGAGGATTGAGCCCCGGACCCCCAGCACAGAAGTCCAACACCTTACCCCTATTCCTCCAGGTCACCGGCTTCTACTCTTCTTAATCTTTTTATTTATTTGATATATTTTCACCTTTAAACCCTTTTTTATTTTTATCAAATATACTCTTAGTCATTTTTACCACTATTACCATATTCATTTTTAGTTTTATTGTTTTACTGTGCCTTTTACACCCATTTTTACATTTTCCCCATTTGGTCCAATTTGACATTTTTATCATTTTTATTTCTTTGGTATTATAGCCCTTTTTGATTAGATTAACCTTTTACTCTTTTTACACTTTTTGATGCTATTTAAGAAAACCTTTTACACCTTTTTACATTAATTATCTGGATTAGCAATAAATAAATACTTCAGGGTAGAAAGGTGCAAAAAGTGCAAAAAGTGTATAAAGGGCGAAAAGTGTCCAAAGAGTGAAAGAGTAAACCTAATCTTGCTTTTTTAAAATAGAATATTTATAATGGCTGAAAGTGTAAAATATTAATGTAAAAAGGGTTAAATCTGTAAACTGGGTAAACTAGGTGATATAGGGTAAATAAGCTAAAATATGTACAATATCAAAATTTTAAAATTCCGTCTTCCAGGTCCAGATGTTTGTGCACAATGTTTACCATAGCCCGCACTGCACAACTGTATGAAATATATTACTATATCTATCTCGTGGTGTCGATAGGTTATATCTTTATTTATTTCTGTTTTTAATTTATTTAAAGATCAATTCAAAATTTTAAAATTCCTTCTTCGAGGTATACGTGTCCGTGCACAGGGACTATTATTAATTTTTAAATTTCATACAACTGCGTGAGGTAGATATCGCCCAACGCTCGTGTAGATTGACCAAACTCTTCAATTTATTAATCTAGAAGAAGAAGTTAGAGATATATTTTTGTATCTTTATTTATTAAGAATTAATAGCCAAAGCTATTTATTTAAGCTTATTAGTGGGAATTACTCCATCTAGATATCATATTCTGAAAATTGAAAAATGACACCTGGACACGGGAATCGAACCCGGGACCTCTGGCTTAGTACGCCAATGCTCTAACCACTGAGCTATCCATGATTAGTCCCGTGCCCAGGGTCATTCAGGGTCAGGGTCTTTATTTATGCTCGTGTAATTATTTGCTATAATTGTAGGCATCTCATCAGCAAACATTATAATTCCACGACCCTGCAAATTTTGTATATCGCTGGTATAAAATGAGGGTATAGCTTTAGTGATAGTATTGGTCCTTGGGGTACACCCGAATTCATTTTCCTCTTGGGATCATTAGAAGGTGGAACAGTGCATCAGGGATCTAAGCATCACTAAGCATTTCAATATTCCTATGTTTCACGTCTTATAGAAATCCTTATTCATATATATAAACAGAGTTCTACTCTGCGCCTGAAGTCGTTATAGACCTTTTAAAATATTCTGCCAATATTTTCCAATCAGGTGTGTCTTACTGTACCTATTTTGTAATCTGAATTGGTATCTTTTTTATATATTCAATTTATTTGCATGCGTTTGTATTGTGTATGTTAGAAGGTTTATATAAGGGGTTTGCCAAATTTAGTAGAGGAACCATTCAGAAGTTTTGTATCAGGTATCATTAGTGAAACCATGTTTCCTGTTTTTTAATTACGGTGGCTAGCAGTACTTAATTCATACATAATGATACATTCATATATTTTTCTGATATATTAGTTCTTATCTTTAGGTGTGATGTGTCAAATTTAATCTATTACAAATCGCTAGTTATTATTTTAGAAATTTCATACTTTTTCTTTAAAATCATTAATTTTAGTTTTTAATTTTGGTGTAATCTGCGTTTGGAATGTGTTTGGAATATCAATTTTTTTTCTGCCATCTCATTACTTATTAAATTTTGTGCGTGTATTAGATTTGTTCTTTGGTCTTTCTTTTTTCTCTCGGACTTCCAGACAAGTACTAAGGTACTATAGTACAAGTAATTTATAGTCCTCTCCCGCTTCGTTCACAGCTTTATTCCAATTTTTGTCTGTTCTCAATTATTTTATATCTCACTAATATTTTCAGTTTGCTTAGGATTAATTTGTCTTCTGGATCCCGATATCATAGCTCTTTATTTCTAATTGGTTTTTAGTGAATGATAAAGTTGGTGGAAACCACGTACAATTGGACCCAAAGGGTGATTTTGGATTGGCGTGTGTAAGAGAATCTCCTGAAATACATTACAAAGGATTAACTGATTGCACTTGTTGTGAATATGGGGAAAGTGAGGTTATGAAAGATGAAAATTGCCAGTAAAAATGGTGAATTTCAGGTCCAATGGAATCGTCCGGCATGTTTATGTGGAATGGATAAACAAGATTTCTATGAGAATATATTTTGTTTTATTTTCTACCTAAGCTAGATTAGTACCAGCCATGGTTCCTCATTATGTTGTTCACATCGTTGGTTTGGCTTCTTCCGTTGAAGACTCTCTTGTGTGCTAACTCAATTCAAGTATGGATATAAGTACTTTGTTTTGCACAGTCCTGTTTCTGGAAACATTTTCCCACACCTCATCTCAATAGAGAAGTCTCGGTTGGGTGATGCTACAGTGAATAAATACTTTTGATATTTATTAATTAGCTTTTGAATTGTCCGTACAATTTAATGAAAATTATCAGCAGCTTTTTACTTTCTCGCTATCGTACAGGTAGAGAAAGTACCTTTTATGATTGTCAGAAAATGGAACTCGAGATTTTGATGATTCTCGACGTTTCATGACCCCCCGAATCCTAAAAAGTGTTTTTAGAATTTCCGTCTGTCTGTCTGTCTGTACCTCGAACTAGAGCCTAAAATATTTTGCCGATCGGGCTAAAACTTGGTATCTAGGGTTTTCGTAGCGTTGCCCCAAGGGGTTTCGGAATTGGATATTTAACCCTAAAATTAATAGTAGTTTACTTAAAATTAAGGGTAGTGTGCTGAAGGGAAAAAAGAGAAAAAGTCGATTTTATCAAAATCAGCTCTAACGATTTTGATTAAAATTCGTATCTCGGCGTTGATTAAGATTATAAATAAAATGGCTTTTTTGTTTTCCAATGAAAATGACTTTTAGGGTACTTTACAGTAAATTTCCGTATCTCCACAACTATTTGAGATACTAAATAACTTGTCATTGCAAAATTGTAGTACTATTAAAATAAAAAACATATAAATGAAACATATTTTTATAAAACCAACAATTTCTTAGATATCTCCAAATATATTAAAACAATTTTGTGAGATTTAGTTGTAAAGAGATACTTCTTAAGTTTAAATGCAATAATTTTACAATACCATAGAGTAATTAAATATAAGTATGTATCTCAAAAAGTTTATGTTATTTTTCCTTAAACCTCCTAGGAGAGATGTTTGTGCAACAATGATCTATCTCCATTTTAGACTCAATAGTCAATATTTAAATTTTTTATTGGTTAAAATTTATAAATGAGGAATTTAACAGCAATGCGATGACATGAAGATGTGAAACACCTAATAAAATGTCAGAAATTTTAAACGGAACTCAAAATTTTAATAAGAAGTGTTGACCCTTGTGGACCCAATATTGATATTTAATCGGTCCAAACATACAAATGAGAATATTGATTCTTTAAAAATAAAATTAGAAAATTTAAAACAGGGACTCAAAAAATGTTTTACAAAAGTATAGTGCAATTTATGTTTGGGTTTGCTAGTTTATTTTATTTCGTTTCACACACATTACGAGTTTTGAGTAAACGTCTCCATTTTTAAACTATAGAGCGAGAAAACCCATGCGGAGTTCCGTAACATTTATTTATTGTGATATTAATATGTCCTCTTCATAATATTATGGACTGCAACATTATTCCTAACTAATTCTATTTCGTATTTACGGAATTTCTTCAATGTCAATACTTATATTTCCCATGACCGTCAAGATTATGGTAGAATTATTAATGTTTACTTTGACACGTCACTGTGTCAACCACTGTTCAAATAAGGCCAGGTAACATTGCATGTTTCTGTGTGTATTTAATGCATTTTCCCCATTACTATTTAATCTAGCCTTATAGAATGCTATTAGGGTAATAATGCAAGAGTGTAGGGAAGGGTTGACATTAAATGGTACAATGCAGCTATTAGGATACAAAGATGATTTATCTTTGTTGGGAAATAGTAAGGAGGCTGTTGTACGAAATGGAGAAATTTTACCAAAGACTAGTAAGTAAATAGGTTTAGAGGTGAATGCAGAAAAGACTAAGTACTTTATATGATCACAAATCTACAATTTAGGTATTACTGTGAACAACAAACAATGTGACCAGGTTAGTGACTTTAAATAATTAGGAACAGCTTTAACTAGCAATAACAATATTTGATTGGATGTTTTGAAAAGAATAAAAGTCGGGAAATACATGTAACTACTCAATTAGTAATTTGTTGACCTTCGCTGCTGTCAAGGAATGTAAAACCATAATTTTACCAATTGTTCTCTATAGGTATTAAACGTGGTATGTTACTTTATATGACGTAAATTTTTTTACGGTTTTTGAGCCCAAGGTGCTTAGGAAGATATTTAGTCTAAAAAGGGTTGAGGATACTGTGGAGTCGATGAAGTTAGATAATGAAGAATCGCTTACCCATCACAAGACATTGTTAGGATAATCAAGTCTCGTAGATTACGGTGAGCAGGACATTCATCGTGAATGGGAGATAATAGAATCTGGTTCTAGTTGGGAGGATACCGACGCAGATAGGAGGATAACATTAGAATATACCCTAAAGTGATAGGGTGTAATGAGGTAGACTGGATAGAACTAGACCAAGATAGATTCAGTTGGCTTATTTTTTAAAGAGCGGCAGTGAGCTTTCGAGTTTTTATGCTATAGTGTGAGTATTTAATATTTCTGCGGGCTTTAAAAACCTTGATATCGTCGTATATATATATATATATATATGGTGGTATTGCAGAACCATAGATAATTCTTTCTTTGATGTTGTGAGGAGCAAATTTTGTCTCAATTAGTCCAACTCAAAAGTGTCTATTTTTCAGAAAAGGCTTCTTATCAGTAGTATATCAGCCTATGGTTTGGGAAAATGTTTCTCAAAGTTTCACATTAAAAATCGAGATAGGTTAAATTATAAAGATAATATAGGATTGTATAAGTTTATAAAATAAAATAAATCAATTACTTAAACAATATAATTTATCTTGAGATTCTAGAGACGATAAAATATAATAACAAAAGCTGATATTTTAAATAAATTTCTACTAAAAGTTTTTTAAGAACATTATAGAAATGTAAATGATATTTATTTCAAAGATCTGACCTAAAATTTGTAAACATATGCCTGAGGATATAATTATTTGTAAGTTTTTGTTTTAAATGTGCATACATAATCATACAACACAATAATACAATTAATAATATATATATTATATATATATCTATTCAAATTCTGCCAATAATAACGTATAGTACATACTAAGCACTAGAGTGAACTGAAACTCTAATATATCTACTTATCATAAACTAACTTACTAGAGTGACATATTATAATTTGTTTCACCTAAATCAATTTAATTTAAATGTATAGTTAAATTCTATATGAGCCGGTCACAATTAAAGGGCCCGATAGTAAAATCAACGTTAAGAAAATATTCATCATTGGGCTATAACAAACAACATCACAATCTCAAAGACGTATGGACACGAAAAAATACTGAAAATATCTGTTGTTACCTTATAATATTGAGGGATATTAATATTAATATAGTGTAAAAAAGTACTCTTAAACCTGGAACCTCCGGAACCTTTGTTGGGGTGGAACTACTTTTCCACACTTAACCTAAATGTGGATACGACTACAAATAAAATTAAATGAACAAACAGTAAAAAAATTATAATTAGTTCAATGATTAATTTTATGTTCCTTTTTTATTATTATCATTTAAAATTTGTAGGTCCATATAAATAATCTGAGGGGCTTTTGATCACTCAGGGACAATGATATTACATTATCAATAATTTTTATATAAGTCTAAATTCCACTCTTACCAAAAGACGCCTGTGTAGTCAAATTATATATTCAATATATTGAGATTAATGTCTTAACCAATAATAGAAATAGTGAATTAACTCATGTAAGTAGCAAACAAAATAACATGCTATTTATTTATAATGACCTGTGTACCATTTAGTAAAATGTTAAATTTTCTCGATTTAATTTTGTTAAAAGAAAATGTTTTGAGAAAAAAGATACAATAGTTTCAAATAATTTAATGAATATCCATGTTAAATTTATCTTTCATATTAATTATAGTTATATTGGGCTGGTTTTATCCATTGAAGACACGCTGAATGCTTTAAAGAAAGTTAGTATTTTCCTAACTCTTATATTTAGTGCATTTGTACACTTCCTGGTATAGAAATAACTTCCTGCTATAACTGAAACTATGGTTCACTTTATGCTTAGTTGCAGTTGTCTTATTGACTAGTTTTTTAATAACTTTTTATATTTTTATCCACACTAAGTGCAGATTATGGCTAATCTCTCAAAAAGAAACACTAGAATTTCATCTCAATTATTACTTTCTGGTTACGTTATAAGTAGATAAAGTACATATTGTGATCGTTATAAAAATCGAAACCGAGATTTTGATGAATTTCGACGTTTCATGACCCCCCGAATCTGTAAAATTGATTTTTGCGTTGACAAAACTCTGTCTGCCTGTACCTCAGGGTACAGCCTAAATTACTTTACCAATCGGACTAAGCTTGGTTTCTATGTTTTCATAGGGCTGACCCTAAAGAATTTTTTAATTGGATATCTGATCCTCAAATTAATGGTAGTTTTCTTAAGGTCGAAAAGAGAAAAAATCGATTTTATCAAAATCAGCTCTAACGATTTTGATTTAATATTATTTCAAAGGATTCATCAACATTACAAACAAAATAGCTATTCTCAATTTTTCGTCAAAATGACTTTAAGTATTCCGTACTGATGCGTAGATTCTAATTTTATATCATATATCCGTAACTATTTGAGATATGAAATTACTTATTGCAAATATGTAGGTCTATTTATAATACAAATCTTTTATTGAAGCATATTTTTATAAAACCAATAATTTTCAAGCTATACGCAAATATATATAAATATATATATTTTTTTTAACCTTTCGAACGCAAAAGGTTACGTATTGCAAAACGTTGATGGATGTCGATGTATTATGACCCCCTGAACCATACAAAGGGTTTTTTGCAATGCCGTCTATTTATGTGTCTATTTAACACTAAAATTAAAAGTAGTTTAGTAAAGCGAAAAAAAAGAGAAAATAGTTCTTATCAAAAACCGGCTTTTAAGAACTTGATTAAAACTCGTATTTAATCTTTAATTAATATTATAAATAAAATAGCTAGTTTCATTTTCCAATGAAAATTACTTTTATAATTCCTTACAGAAGAGGAAATTTCAATATCTCCACAACTACTAAATGACTTGTCAATGCAAGATTGTAGTACTGTACTATTCGGAATAAGACCTTTTAATTGAAATATATTTTTATAAAACAAATAGTTTCTGTGATATTGGCAAATTTATTAATACAATTTGGTCAGCTTTAGTTGTCCAGAGATACTACCTACTTAAGTCTTAACACAATAATTCTCAAATTCCATAAAGTAAGAAATAAGAAAGTTTCTCAAAAAGTGTATTTTCTCTTTTCTTCAACCTCTGAGGAAAATTTTGTACAGCAATGATCTATCTCTATAATTTTAGACTCAATAGTCAATATTTACCTTTTTTATAATGGTA